>JAZAVI010000598.1:0-108163 GCA_036326025.1 Chrosomus eos | reverse complement strand
TCATGTTGCATATAGATTTAAGGACATGTGTCCTGAAACAAATCTGAATTTGTGTTAAGTTGAAGTGAAGAATCTTGAAGTGAAATACTGGCCATTTGACCATCTATCTTATGGAATAGAGAATCACAATATCCATTAAAATTATTATTATATGTGTAAATGAGCTACATGTTATCTGCTATCACAAAATTATTGCTTTGTGCATACACTGATCAGCCATAACATTTAAAAACCACTGACAGGTCAAGAGTAACATTGATTATATTGTTACAGTAGCACCTGTCAAGGGTGGGACTATTTGGCAGCAAGTGAACAGTCAGGGCACCCAAGACTCCTTAATGCAAAGACTAGACAATCTGTCACCCGCACTACTGCCTGAAGTAACTCTCTGTGGAGGGTTAGATCGTGGCAGAGGCGCAGGGACTCCGCCCCTTTGCGGGAACGAGAGTCTTGACCGTAGCTCCTAGATGGTCATCCTCCCACAATGGGTAAATGTCTTATCCACGAACGCTGCCTCAGCGTGTTCAATGCCCAGACACGCAATGCAGCGCTCGTGACCATCCCGTGATCCCAGGTAACGACCGCATCCAGAAACACAGAAAGAGTGACATCTTTAAAAATGCTCCACCCATCTAAGCTCTTTCAGGGGACTGCTCTCTTTGGTGCTGAAGCATGCAGGGGAACGGTTGCAGTGGACACAGACAGGAAAGTGTGTAGCGTGTCGTGTGTAGTCTCTCTCACAGTGGTCTTACCAGACGTAAGAAACGGCTTTTCAGCGCTCTTGGCGCTCCGTACCAGCTGCTTCGGGCCACATCAATTTCCAGCGAACGCACACCGTGTCACTCGTGTCAAAAAATAAAAAACGAGCATCAATTGTGGTCACAAAAACCGTATCGACTAAATCCTACCGGTATCTCGCTTCAGGAGGTCAAGAACAGTGCTCGGAAAACACCCGAGACCAGCCTCGAGAGTTCTGGTTCCCTTAGTAGATTTTGTAGAGGCATGGTATCATCTTCCCAACATATCTGCATGGGTCCTGCGTATAATAAAATTAGGATACAGACTGCAGTTTGGGCACCGCCCCCCCCAAATTCTCTGGGGTGGTGCAGACTGCAGTGGTTCTAGAGCAGGCTCAGGTGATGGAACAAGAAGTGCAATCTCTGCTGATAAAGGAGGCCATAGAACGTGTTCCTCCTTCAGACAGGGAGTCCGGGTTTTACAGCGGGTACTTTATAGTTCCAAAAAAGGATGGAGGGCTGAGGCCAATTTTAGATCTAAGACATTTGAACCGTTCTCTGAGGAGGTTCAGGTTCAAAATGCTTACTATTCCCATCATCGTGAATCAAATCAGCTCCGAGGACTGGTATCCATCCTTCCATGTCACAGGAGGTTCCTGAGGTTCGCTTTCGGGGGCGAAGCTTACCAATATCGGGTTCTTCCGTTCGGCCTAGCACTCTCTCCCCGCACGTTCACCAAATGCATGGATGCAGCACTAGCTCCATTGAGACTTCAGGGCATTTGCATACTGAATTATATCGACGACTAGCTCATTCTGGCCCAGTCTCGAGAAATTGCGGTTCAGCATTGAGATATCGTCCTTGGCCACATTCAGAGCGTGTTGTAATCATCCCAGAGCACAGTGTTTCTGGGCGTGGTGTGGAATTCGGTTACGATGCGGGCACGAATGTCTCCCGCACGTATCGAGTTCATGGTGTCCAAGATAATGCTAGGCCAGGCCATCACTGTAAAGCAATTTCAAAGACTGCTGGGCCTCGTGGCAGCAGCATCCAACATTATACCTTTGGGCCTTCTTTATATGAGGCCCTACAGTGGTGGCTAAAAGCCAAGGGGTTTTCCCCCAAGGGGAATCCGTTCCATTTGATCAGAGTAATGCGCAGATGCCTTCATTCTCTAGTAATATGGAAGAAACCTTGGTTCCTGTCCCAAGGGCCAGTGTTAGGAGCGTCATGTCGGTGGAAGTCCGTTTCGACAGATGCCTCCCTCACTGGCTGGGGCGCGGTCATGGACGGCCGCTTTGCCAGGGGTCTGCGGCAGGACCATCATCTCTCTTGGCATATAAATTGCCTAGAGATGTTGGCTGTGTTCAGCGCTCTGAGGAGCTTCCTCCCAGACATCAAGGGTTACCATGTCCTAGTACGATCAGACAATACATCAGTGGTAGCTTATCTGAACCGTCAAGGGGGACTCAGATCGAGGCCCTCTGTACAGATTGCCGCATCAGATTATTCTATGGTCCCAAGGGAAACTACTATCTATCAGGGCAATGTACGTTCCTGGGGTTCAGAATCAGGGGGCAGACATCCTGTCGAGGCAGTGGCTGAGGCCTGGGGAATGGAGACTTCATCCAGACGTGATGAAGTTGATATGGGAGAGGTTTGGACCATTGGAAGTGGATCTATTCGCGTCTCGAGAGACGTCCCACTGTCCACTTTGGTTCTCCGTCACACATCCAGCCCCACTGGGGTTGGATGCCATGGTACAGGCCTGGCCGAGGCTTCGCCTGCACGCTCGTCCTGCCACGCCCCTCGAGGCCTGAGACGCAACACCAATCAGGATTGGAATAAGTTTCATTCTTACTTCAGAGGCGCACGCTTAAGGAGCGTCCCCAAAGAGTCATTTCTGACGACGCAGTGTCTCGTTCCCTTCTCAGGGAATAAGGGTTATAGTCATAACCCGAGACGTGTCTTCATCAGGTCATCAGGTGTCTTCAATAATCGAACAATCATCACTCAATTAATCACTTAAAGATGAACTGAACTGAAATTTGAAAAATGTGATATAACAGATGTATTTTATTTATTATCATTGGTACAATTATTAAAATGACAGAATTTGTTAAAAGGGATAAAACTGTACGTTGAAAATGTTGTTTTTGTTACATGGGCGATACCATGTTGGATTTCAATATTCGGCTACGTCACTGGCATCATAGGCTACTCCATCGTTGCCTGAGTAATGAATTGCATAGGGCTAAGGCAGCTGGGGTTACGATACATTTTCACAGGCTACCTTTGACACGGAAACCAGCCCTCAAGTCATGTATAACTGCCTTAAAACTGTCTAGCCCTCCGGCACGTTGGAAGAACTTTAGTCAAACTCCACAAGCTAGCCATCACTCCGACCATATTAAACTGTATAAATAAATGCAATGCATGCGATAATAATGCATTTACTAGCTGCTAACTAAACCACAGCATGTCTGTAAATGTCCCTCTCTACTCACCCTGAAGCTAGCTGATGTTCATCGTCTCAGGGCACAGTGTTGATGCAGAGGGAGTTCGACTCGCAGAAATATCTGCCAGTTCAATAGTAAGAGTTTCTGTGCAGTTTCCGTCCGTGCAGTATTTTGTTTTAACATTTTGCATGCAACTAACGTAACAAGCGATCCCATTGGATGAATTCGTCCAATCACATTTTCCATTTATCTGCCTCGATTTTCTAAAACGCACAGGACCTCAACCATGTTTTTGTATTTTCTCTAAATGCACCCACATATATACTGTAAGCAGTCTCTATTTCCTAAAATGCATAATGTGCTTGGATACAATAAATGACAGTGCATGATGGGCTACAGCCCTCCAACCTCCCAAAAACATTTTGCCCCATTAATAATTGACTATGTACATTGCAAATACAATCTAATGCATATTTTAGACACAATTTTGTATTGTATGGAATCAAGTTCTACACCTTATTAATAAACCGTACTATGTACATAAAAGCAGATGAGCCCAGAATATGAACGTACCGCGTGAATTACATGTTAAGTGTTTTCCATTCACTTCGCCCCAAACAATCCTGTGCTGTATGTGGAGCCTGAAACTGATCCTCTGTGTGGTGGTGGTAGTCAGAAACTACTGGACTGTCCCTCACAGGTTCAAATGCGTAACCCCTGTCGTTAAAAGTGCTAATTTTCGTCTGTGTATATAGGACCTGCAGCTGTTGCCTATGCAGCTTTGCATGTCCTACCATGCCAGTGACGTCATCGAAACTGCCAGCGTTCTTATACTAACAAGCGCAATTTTTGTGTTGCTTAAAAAAAGCTATCTTTATATTTTTAATAAAAAAAATTGTGTAATTTACTTTTATTTGTCATAAACAACACGTTATCAACGTCGATTTTTTTCAGTTCAGTTCATCTTTAAGAACCTAATTAACTCTTAACACTGCTTCGTTGTTACTTGAACACCCTGCTGGTGGTTTCCATATGAACAAAGAGCGCTGTTAATTTAAAGGATTAGTTCACTTTTAAAAAGTGAAGACCCTTATTCATCGTCTGGTATCGTTTAAAGCCCTTTGAAGCTGCACTGAAACTGTCATTTGGACCTTGAACCGTTTGGGTCCCATTGAAGTCCATTATATGGAGAAAAATCCTGGAATGTTTTCATCAAAAACCTTAATTTCTTTTCGGCTGAAGAAAGAAAGACATGGACATCTTGGATGACATGGGGGTGAGTAAATTATCAGCAAAAGTTTTTTTTAAAGTGAACTATTTGAATGTTGTGGCTGATCAGCATATACAAATACACATGTATTGGGCAGAACCTTGGTCATGCCTACAGCGCAAAGGTTTTTTGAGGTTTTCAATGAGATGAGCGAGTGCTTTTTCTGGAGCATAAAGGACCTACTTGTGGGTGTTCTGTAGGTGTAGTTGATGCGCTTGTGATTTATAATGAATCCCTCATCCGCATTTAGGAAAATTTTTGAACATATGGTCATTTTATAAATTACCCAGAGCAAATAAACATTAGAGAAAAACAACACGTGAAACATCAGGAAATCACATCTGCGAGCTTTCTCACCACTTTGACGTTCACTGTTTTCCAGCTCTTTTCTCTTTTCTGATGCAGTGTTGAACATCTCTCCAGTGTAGCACTGCTGTTGATTCTCATTAAACAGCTGCTTAATCTTGATCATCAGGTCTCTCATCTCTGATTGGTTGTTCATCATCTTGTTGCAGGTGTGATATCTTCCTCCACATTTCTCCAGCAGCTGCTCCAGAACAGGGTTTTTCTTCAGATCATCTTTTATAGAGTCACACTTTTCTTCTCTCTCATAGGTGAAGAGAATCATCACAAACTGAAGAACTTTGTCACCAAACATTCTCTGAAGCCAATCCAGACCCATCTTATCATCATTGGTTAACTGGCCCATTCGCACAACAAAGATGAAGGCGCTGATTTCCTTTTCATTCACTAGTTGACCAATGTGATGATCCACAGAGTCCAGGTAAAGTTCAGCCTCATGTAAATCAATCACGTTGATCACAGAGATGTGACATTCTGATATCTTCCTCTGTAAAGGTACAATCCTGGATTTTGCTGAATTTTCAATATTTGGTTGCTTTTCTCCTAGTAGAATGTTTTCCTCTCCAAACTGGACTGACGTAGAATTTCCAGTTAATATAATGCTCATATTAGGAAATATGATCTCTATAATAAACATCAGAGAACTGTTGTTAAACACATGAATATACCACAGAATACAACATTTGAACAAGTCTTACCCATCCTGCTGGTGGATGAATCACCCTGTCCATGAGCTCCACCCTCTGTCTCTGCAGAAGTGTCTATGGCAACATCTTGATTTGGATCTAAAAATCACATATACATAAGTATGCCTATTCACAGCCTTTGCTCAATACTTTGTTGAAGCACATTTGGCACCAATTACAGCCTCAAGTCTTTTAGAGTATGATACACAGGGGTGAAGAGAGCATGTTGCAACCTCAGATTTCTATAGAGCCTTCCAGGCGAAAACCTGGCTAAAACACACCGTAAACAGGCCTTAATATGTAGAGAAAAAAACACCCAATCTGGCAACATCAGCCACCAGTGTCGCATGCGTCATCAAAACAAAAAGCAGCATGTAGTCGACAAAGCAGCGAGCGAGGAGGCGTCGTATGATCATTTAAATGAGTTTTATGACAATGTTGGTGAGGATGGAAAAATCTTACATTTCTGTGCAAACTTTGCCAGTCGATAAAATAATTGCTGTCTGTGGTTGTATATGGACTGTGGCAATAATAAAATAAAAAAAAGAAGCTCGCAGCAACATATGAAAAAAAAGAACTATGAACTATTTTTTGAAGTACTGAACTAGTGTAACCCCTCCACCCGGGTCCCACTCCGAGGGGGCCTCGGACCCGGGTCTCCGGCATGAGAGTCAGGCGCTCTAACAAGGAGGCTAAGGACTGCAGCCTCTAGCATCTGTCGCTAGAGCGCCTATTGAGATCAGAGGAGTGAGGTTTACTCGCACAGCAACTACTAGCTGGCCTCCGTTACCCCCTAAACCTCACTCCCATCCGGGTCACGGCACCAATGTAACCCCTCCACCCGGGTCCCACTCGACCCGCTCCGAGCGGGCCTCGAACTCGGGTCTCCGGCATGAGAGTCAGGCGCTCTAACAAGGAGGCTAAGGACTGCAGCCTCTAGCATCTGTCGCTAGAGCGTCTATTGAGATCAGAGGAGTGAGGTTTACTCGCACAGCAACTAGTTACACTAGTTCATTTTAAGATTTGTGAACTGAACTTTGAACTAGTTCATGTAGAAAATGAACTTTCCCAACACTGAAGGAAGTGGAATTTCCCCAAAAGTATGCTTTTATATAAAAGTCAAGCGGTCAGTCTGAGGATAGCACAAGTGTTTTTTTTCTTAATCCAGTTCTCCTGTTGTTTCAGTTTACTAATTGCCACAAGGTAAGACTATTTTCGATTCTCTGGCTGTTTTAAATTTTTATCTTCAAACAAATCTGTATTTTAATTAGACGCATTACTACTTTAAATAACAGCCGCGTCTGAAAAGTATTGCAGTTTAAATTTTATAGCATTTAAGTGTAGCGCTGTCCAACAGCTAGTTTCGATGTGGCCCATTTTCAGATTATTTGCCTTTGCTGTGCTAATTGCTTGTCCGAGACAGCTGTCCTCACTCGGGCGATTAAAGGCATTACATCTCTAGCCGCGTTTCCACTGCCGGGCCAGGGCCGAGCCGTGCTGGTGCGTGCCAGGGCCAGTCGCGTTTCCACTGTCACTTCCGGGGCTGGATCGGGGCTTACTTGGGGCCAACGGCAAGGATTTCTGGCCCGTCGAATACCTTGGGCCAAAGCGGGCCAGCTCGGGCTAGAGGTGTGCTTAAGGTAAAAGGCTGAGTTTATCGGTGTTATGGAACAATATGATCTGAAGCAAGATGCACATTTCACTTTTTTATATCGCGCAAAATAATCGCTGCTCGAAATGGAGAATCGCCTGTACTGGTCTGTCGAAGATACCAAAGCTCTACTGAGCATTTGGGCAGAAGAATGACGGCGTGTAAAGAAACGAGGATGTTATAAAATACATCGATGCTGAACTTTCTAAGCTAAGCATTCAGCGAGCAGCGCTTCAAGTTCAGGAAAAAAATGTAAAAAGTCACGGACGCAGTATTGTACAAGGCGATTAAAACGCACAATGGAAAAAGCGGAGCTCAGAGAAGGGACTTTCCATGGTTCGACTTGATGTACGGTGTGCTGGGTGACCGTCCCTCTGTTAGTGGCGACTCGCGAGACAAGTCAGGACACTATTGCAGCCAGGGCTGGTGAGTTAATATACATGCTATCTTCCTATTATAAATAAATTCATAATACCCGCTGAAATGGGTTGGGTTGTATTGTATGACGTTTGATCCAGAAAGGCGTGTTAGGGGCGGGGTTTAGGGCAGCGCTGCAGGGCTACTGGCCCGGCAGTGGAAACGCAAGCCCGGTGCTTGAGGCCCGAGGCCACTGGCTCGGCTCGGCTCGCTGTTAGCTCTGGCTCGGCAGTGGAAACGCGGCTTATGAGTGTGCGCGCTGCCGCGGAAGCGTTCAGCCTCCTCATGTGTAGACCGAATCGGGTAAGTTGATCTTAAGTTTATCTTAAGAAGTACTAAAGTTTAGCTTTTAGTATATTAAATACAAAATTAGTGTGCGAAAATGGAGCACTTTAAGTACATTATGGAAGTGTACTAAGTGTACTTAAATAAAATGTATTTTAGTGTACTTTATTTTCACCTGGGATACTCTGTGTGCAGTGTGTCCCAGGTGAAAATAAAGTACACTAAAATACATTATTTAAGTGCACTTAGTACACTTCCATAATGTACTTAAAGTGCTCTATTTTCGCGCACTAATTTTGTACTTAATATACTAAAAGCTTAACTTTAGTACTTTTTAAGATAAACTTAAGATCAACTAAGTGTACTCAACTGTGCTATTTTGACACACTGAAGATTAACTAAAATATGCTTTTAACATACTATTTCAGCTTTATTTTTTATTTATTTAATTTAATTTAATTTTAATTTAATTTTTTAATAATTTAATTTAATTGCGCTTTATTTTGTTATCCTTTTAGTACTATCGAACCCATATTTAATGCATTTTTAAATACACTTATACATTATTTAAAATTAAGAATATATAATATATACAAATCATATTTATGTATTGCTCACATATTTTTAATATAGTAAATAATTTATTTCAAATATATTTTAACTATGTTAACAGTATCTTTATAAAACAATTAAATAATGGTTTATTTAAAAAGTAGTCAAGTACACTATCACTGTGTAATCAGTAGCATTTTCTGCCTCATTTATGCTAAAATTATACTTGATAAAATGATATTTGATTAAAGTAACAGTAAATGTAATTCATGTAATGTAAAAACCCATAGTTTAAAAGGATACCACACTATACAGCACAGGTAGGCTATGTAATGTACAAACAAACAGCATCTCTTTCTTGAAAAACACTTAATTTTTTTCCCCACAAACACAAGTCCAAACAGACCTTATAGTAGAGGTGGGGGGAAAAGAACACAGGTGGCAATTTAAATTATTAAACTAAAGCATACAGTACGTATCTTAAATATGAACAAAACACGATTTTCTTTTCTTTTTTAAATTTTACAATCCTTTCCCAAACAAACCTTAGGGGGAAAAAATAACCAACAACAAAAAAAAATAACTTAACAGTGTTTTTTTCCCGACACAAACTTTCGTTATTGCATTTTCTAACAAGGGTAATAAAGGCAAATATTGGCTAAGAGACCCTTTTCACAGTCTGTGCGTCATCATATCTGATTTGAAATGTAAAGGATGGCTACATTAGCACTACTTAAGAATTCTGTTAATCTTCGAAAGAAAAACTGAGATATTGTAATGAAACCCGAGAGATTTATATCCCTCCGATAAACGATTAACCAAAACAGTTCACGTTTGAAAAAGTTAATCGCAAAAAGCACCTACTACATATGAATCGCGTGGTTTCCTCCAAGTCCTCTAAAGAACCAGGATCGCTCTTATACTTTAATAGTTTAAATGTAGACTTCTAAATCTAATCACATTCAAGGAACATACGCAGAGCAATTGAAGCTCTTTGAGTGAAATGAGCTCATAATCATACGAACCAATCATCTTTTATGAAACCATTTAAACATCTTTGGAAAATGTATCTATGATGCATTTCAAATAATATGATGTTAAAATCCTTGTGGGAATTTCAGTAGTATTAATGTATCGTAATGTACAACAGCCTTTTAAGTAGCCTTTAATCAAGTAAAAGTGAACAATATTAATTTTAAGTAGGCTTATTGCAATGCTTAATAATAGTTGACAAATGTTTATAATAGCCTACATTATAAGTGGGTACATTATAAATGTAATCCCCCCCCCCCCCCAAATATTAATATATAAATATTAAAATATATTGCAGTAGGCCAAAGTGTTTAAAAAGTACTTTAAACATACTAAAAGCTTAACCATTTTGCTATGTTCTTACACAAAGAGCAACATAAGTATGTTTTCTTTAAATACACTAAAACTTCACAAAAAAATGTATGGTTGTGTTTAGCATATTTCTTAAAATGTAACTAAGCATTTATTTATTTAAATGCTTAGAAATATATTAAATGTTTAGAAATATATTAAAATTATGATTGTGTTTAGCATATTTCTTAAAAGTATAATTAAGCATATATTTATTACCAATGTACTTATAGTGCATTTGTTAGAAATATATTAAAATTATGCTTGTGTTTGGCATATTTCTTAAAAGTGTAATTAAGCATATATTTATTACCAATGTAGCTACTTCTAGTATACTTGTTAGAAATATATTAAAATGCAAAAAAAATTGCACTAAAAATACATTTAAAATATCAATGGTATTTAATATACTTTCGCAATTACACTTAAGTACTACTTAAAGGTGCAGTGTGTAACATTTTTGAGTATTTATTAACAGAAATGCAATATGACATCCATAACTATGTGTTCAGTGGTGTATAAAGAACTTACTTAATAACCCGTAATGTTTTTATTACCTTAGAATGAGGCATTTATATCTACATTACCGCGGACATCCCCTTCTATGAAGGCCGCCATATTATGACGTCATGTTTCTACCGTAGCCGACAGCGAACAAACAGCGCTACAGAGCGCATTTCGTCACTACCTTGAAAGAGAAGCCGCAGAAAGCTAGAAGAAGCTGTCATAAACACAGTGAGTATTGACTTTTCCCTGTTCAGTGGTGTAAATATGTAGTTGGGTTGTTTCATGTAACTTAATTCTTCTCCCTCGCTGTGTTATGGCTTTGCTATGTGGGGATAAATGTGCTGGTTACGTTCGTGAGACAGCTGATTAGTAGGCTACTCTTGTCACTGACCGGAAAACAGTTACAGGAATCACCAACCCGTCGATCTTGGATGCATTTTAAGTCGATCGAGTTTCCAAAATCAGAGAAAAAAGGCTATTGTGTGTAGTAAGTGGTGTCTATTGGGATGCGGAGGCACGCGTGCTGTTACAATCACGTCATTTTTGCCGCACGCACCTTTGGGCTCATGCGGACGCGTCGAGTATAAACAAGGCTTTAACCCGCTCAGCCACAGTAACAGCTCATATTAGCCAGCTAAACTTTTACTACCCTGTTAGAAAAAAATCTATAGTTGCATAGTTTCATGTGGTTCTTCTCCCTCGCTGTATTGCTATGTGGGGAGAATGTGCTTGTTACGTTCGTGAGACAATCAGCTGATTACTATTATTATATTATGTATTAAGACCCTTGATCCTCACCTGACTATGGCTTTGTAACCTTTATCCATGATGTGGTTTATAATGGACTGTGGTACTCCATGTTAGCTGTGGCTTGTTTTACTCAGGCTATTCTCTGCTGTCTTAGACGACGATGTTTGTCCCGTTTTAGCCACCGTAGCTTCTTCGAAAGGGAGGGGTGAGCAGTGGGCTAGCCCTTAGTGTAAACTCGCAAACTAACCGCTAGATGTCGCCAAAAAGCTACACACTGCTCCTTTAAGTAAAAATATACTTTTAATTAGTGTATTTATAGTGCATAATTTTTACTTTTTTACTTTTTTTTATAAAATTTTTACTTTTATTTTCTTTGGCACAAAAAGTAAGAATGTACTACAAATATACTTTCTTGTATTTAAGTGTTTTTTTAGTGCACTAAAGTACACTTTTTTTTCACCTGGGGTATGCAATGCCCTATTGTGCTTTCACATATGCTGCGTTTGCAGAGCGCAACTGATCCGCTGTATCCCACAAACACAATTATTCACTCTTTCTATTTCTAATCCAAATGTTGTGATAATCAATTTGCATTGCGATTCTCTTTCTTTGTACACATACAGTTATAGCCTACAATCTTTCATAGACGTATTCATGTTTAAACACACTAAATTAAAACAACGTATTTCAATGCATTACATAGATGTAGTAAGGGGCAAAACGTTAAAAGGTACCCTTTTCGGTAACACTTTATTTTACGGTGTCCGTGATACAGAGTAACTACTTAATGAATTACTTAGTAGTAGACATTGTAATAACATGTAACAAAATGTAATTAACATGTAACTAAGTTATGGAACAGCCTGTACTTAGAGATTGTAATTACACACATGTATTAGGCAGCTACTGTTACACATATGTTACAGGCCGAGTCGGTTACATACGTGTTACCGACTTTTAAACTGCACTTGTAAAGATTTCAAATGATCTATTACTAGCTGCTGATGCTGGTCTTTTATCAATACTTATACTTCTTGACCTTAGTGCAGCATTTGACACCATTTCACACCCCATACTTTTGAGCAGGCTGGAATCCATGGAATTACTGGTATGGCTTTAAGCTGGTTTCGTTCTTACCTCACAGATCGCATTCAATTTGTACAACTTAAACAGTTTAAATCAAAACCCACTCTTGTTGTCACTGGTGTTCCCCAGGGTTCTGTTTTAGGACCTCTTCTGTTTATTATTTATATTTTACCTATTGGCAACATTTTTAGGAAATATGATATCCATTTTCATTGTTATGCTGACGACACCCAACTTTACCTGTCTTCTAAACCTTCTTCAAAGTTTCCCTCTACTTCTCTTGGTGAGTGTTTAAGTGAATTAAAAAATTGGTTTTCTAGTAATTTTCTAAAATTGAACAGTAATAAAACAGAGATTCTTCTTGTTGGTTCAAAAAATACAATAAGTAAGTCTAATATTTCTTCTATGGTAATAGATAACTGTTCTGTTCTATTATCGAATCAGGTCAAAAGTCTGGGTGTCATTCTTGACACAACTCTGTCTTTTGAATCTCACATAAATAGAGTTACCCGTTCTGCATTCTTTCATATTCGCAATATAAATCGTTTGCGTCCAGTCCTTTCACTCAAGAGTACTGCTACGCTTGTGCATGCTCTTGTAACATCAAGAATCGACTATTGTAATGCTTTGTTTTATGGGCTTCCTTCCAAATCTCTTCATAAATTACAGTTAGTACAAAATGCTGCAGCTCGAGTCATTACCAAAACTTCCACATTTGAACACATTTCTCCTATTTTACGGAAGTTGCATTGGCTCCCAGTTAAATTCCGTGTAAATTTTAAAATTTTACTTTTACAGTTCCTCTGTTAACTAATGAACCTTATTGTAAAGTGTTACCGATGAAATCCACTGAAGAGAAAAGAAGACATTAAATCTGTGAAGATCTCAGCAGAGGTGGATTAAACAACTCCACAAACAGCATTACCAGCTTCACTTATTACTAACCAGACTGACTTTATTTCTGCCAGAAAGACTCAGGAGGCGAGATAACGTATGAATAAGGGTTATTTAACAGTTGTGTGCAAAATGCAATGTTAAGATTCTTTGGCATTGTCCATAATCCAGATCCGTAGGGTAGAAGACACTCGCAGTTCCTGTCTGAAGATGTTGTTAGTAACAAAGTAATCTTTAGTGTTTCATGAGTTTACATGTTAATGAAATCTGATGTAATATAATAATGCGTATTTGGCTTGCTGTCCGGGGGGAGGGCTCTGAGCTCAGAATTCGGCCCGACCCCAGAGTACTCCCCCTAACCTTAGAGATCATAGGTATCTATGAACGGACCCAGCCGAATGTGGGGTGAAGGGGTGGTGGTGGGATGCTGAGAAAGTAGTCATGAGACAGGAGGTAAGGGAAGGCTTTATTTATACTGGCTTCTTCCTGTGCTGATTGGATGAACACCTGAACATGCTCCTCCCGAACTTTGTTACATAAAACTTCATTTCACGAGTTTACATGTTAATGAAATCTGACGTAATATTATAATGCGTATTTGGCTTGCTGTCCGGGGGGAGGGCTCCGAGCTCAGAATTCGGCCCGACCCCAGAGTACTCCCCAAAATGCCAGATAAACGAAGGACAGCGAGCGTAGAATTTAACCCCCCCAAAAAGTGAAGGGTATGTATTTTACCAAGGAACGAGCTTGCCTGTTCGACTGGCAACAACAAAGTTTGTTGTTGAGTTGATCAATCATTATTCACCCCACATTCGGCGGGGTCCGCTCATAGATACCTATGATCTCTGTCAGGTGCCATAGTCAGGTGAGGATCAAGGGTCTTAATACATAATATAATAATAGTAATCAGCTGATTGTCTCACGAACGTAACAAGCACATTCTCCCCACATAGCAATACAGCGAGGGAGAAGAACCACATGAAACTATGCAACTATAGATTTTTTTCTAACAGGGTAGTAAAAGTTTAGCTGGCTAATATGAGCTGTTACTGTGGCTGAGCGGGTTAAAGCCTTGTTTATACTCGACGCGTCCGCATGAGCCCAAAGGTGCGTGCGGCAAAAATGACGTGATTGTAACAGCACGCGTGCCTCCGCATCCCAATAGACACCACTTACTACACACAATAGCCTTTTTTCTCTGATTTTGGAAACTCGATCGACTTAAAATGCATCCAAGATCGACGGGTTGGTGATTCCTGTAACTGTTTTCCGGTCAGTGACAAGAGTAGCCTACTAATCAGCTGTCTCACGAACGTAACCAGCACATTTATCCCCACATAGCAAAGCCATAACACAGCGAGGGAGAAGAATTAAGTTACATGAAACAACCCAACTACATATTTACACCACTGAACAGGGAAAAGTCAATACTCACTGTGTTTATGACAGCTTCTTCTAGCTTTCTGCGGCTTCTCTTTCAAGGTAGTGACGAAATGCGCTCTGTAGCGCTGTTTGTTCGCTGTCGGCTACGGTAGAAACATGACGTCATAATATGGCGGCCTTCATAGAAGGGGATGTCCGCGGTAATGTAGATATAAATGCCTCATTCTAAGGTAATAAAAACATTACGGGTTATTAAGTAAGTTCTTTATACACCACTGAACACATAGTTATGGATGTCATATTGCATTTCTGTTAATAAATACTCAAAAATGTTACACACTGCACCTTTAAGTAGTACTTAAGTGTAATTGCGAAAGTATATTAAATACCATTGATATTTTAAATGTATTTTTAGTGCAATTTTTTTTGCATTTTAATATATTTCTAACAAGTATACTAGAAGTAGCTACATTGGTAATAAATATATGCTTAATTACACTTTTAAGAAATATGCCAAACACAAGCATAATTTTAATATATTTCTAACAAATGCACTATAAGTACATTGGTAATAAATATATGCTTAATTATACTTTTAAGAAATATGCTAAACACAATCATAATTTTAATATATTTCTAAACATTTAATATATTTCTAAGCATTTAAATAAATAAATGCTTAGTTACATTTTAAGAAATATGCTAAACACAACCATACATTTTTTTGTGAAGTTTTAGTGTATTTAAAGAAAACATACTTATGTTGCTCTTTGTGTAAGAACATAGCAAAATGGTTAAGCTTTTAGTATGTTTAAAGTACTTTTTAAACACTTTGGCCTACTGCAATATATTTTAATATTTATATATTAATATTTGGGGGGGGGGGGGGGGATTACATTTATAATGTACCCACTTATAATGTAGGCTATTATAAACATTTGTCAACTATTATTAAGCATTGCAATAAGCCTACTTAAAATTAATATTGTTCACTTTTACTTGATTAAAGGCTACTTAAAAGGCTGTTGTACATTACGATACATTAATACTACTGAAATTCCCACAAGGATTTTAACATCATATTATTTGAAATGCATCATAGATACATTTTCCAAAGATGTTTAAATGGTTTCATAAAAGATGATTGGTTCGTATGATTATGAGCTCATTTCACTCAAAGAGCTTCAATTGCTCTGCGTATGTTCCTTGAATGTGATTAGATTTAGAAGTCTACATTTAAACTATTAAAGTATAAGAGCGATCCTGGTTCTTTAGAGGACTTGGAGGAAACCACGCGATTCATATGTAGTAGGTGCTTTTTGCGATTAACTTTTTCAAACGTGAACTGTTTTGGTTAATCGTTTATCGGAGGGATATAAATCTCTCGGGTTTCATTACAATATCTCAGTTTTTCTTTCGAAGATTAACAGAATTCTTAAGTAGTGCTAATGTAGCCATCCTTTACATTTCAAATCAGATATGATGACGCACAGACTGTGAAAAGGGTCTCTTAGCCAATATTTGCCTTTATTACCCTTGTTAGAAAATGCAATAACGAAAGTTTGTGTCGGGAAAAAAACACTGTTAAGTTATTTTTTTTTGTTGTTGGTTATTTTTTCCCCCTAAGGTTTGTTTGGGAAAGGATTGTAAAATTTAAAAAAGAAAAGAAAATCGTGTTTTGTTCATATTTAAGATACGTACTGTATGCTTTAGTTTAATAATTTAAATTGCCACCTGTGTTCTTTTCCCCCCACCTCTACTATAAGGTCTGTTTGGACTTGTGTTTGTGGGGAAAAAAATTAAGTGTTTTTCAAGAAAGAGATGCTGTTTGTTTGTACATTACATAGCCTACCTGTGCTGTATAGTGTGGTATCCTTTTAAACTATGGGTTTTTACATTACATGAATTACATTTACTGTTACTTTAATCAAATATAATTTTATCAAGTATAATTTTAGCATAAATGAGGCAGAAAATGCTACTGATTACACAGTGATAGTGTACTTGACTACTTTTTAAATAAACCATTATTTAATTGTTTTATAAAGATACTGTTAACATAGTTAAAATATATTTGAAATAAATTATTTACTATATTAAAAATATGTGAGCAATACATAAATATGATTTGTATATATTATATATTCTTAATTTTAAATAATGTATAAGTGTATTTAAAAATGCATTAAATATGGGTTCGATAGTACTAAAAGGATAACAAAATAAAGCGCAATTAAATTAAATTATTAAAAAATTAAATTAAAATTAAATTAAATTAAATAAATAAAAAATAAAGCTGAAATAGTATGTTAAAAGCATATTTTAGTTAATCTTCAGTGTGTCAAAATAGCACAGTTGAGTACACTTAGTTGATCTTAAGTTTATCTTAAAAAGTACTAAAGTTAAGCTTTTAGTATATTAAGTACAAAATTAGTGCGCGAAAATAGAGCACTTTAAGTACATTATGGAAGTGTACTAAGTGCACTTAAATAATGTATTTTAGTGTACTTTATTTTCACCTGGGACACACTGCACACAGAGTATCCCAGGTGAAAATAAAGTACACTAAAATACATTTTATTTAAGTACACTTAGTACACTTCCATAATGTACTTAAAGTGCTCCATTTTCGCACACTAATTTTGTATTTAATATACTAAAAGCTAAAC
Source organism: Chrosomus eos (assembly GCA_036326025.1). Taxonomy (NCBI): domain Eukaryota; kingdom Metazoa; phylum Chordata; class Actinopteri; order Cypriniformes; family Leuciscidae; genus Chrosomus; species Chrosomus eos. The sequence continues at coordinate 91,071 of JAZAVI010000598.1, read as the reverse complement.
TTTAGTACTTCTTAAGATAAACTTAAGATCAACTTACCCGATTCGGTCTACACATGAGGAGGCTGAACGCTTCCGCGGCAGCGCGCACACTCATAAGCCGCGTTTCCACTGCCGAGCCAGAGCTAACAGCGAGCCGAGCCGAGCCAGTGGCCTCGGGCCTCAAGCACCGGGCTTGCGTTTCCACTGCCGGGCCAGTAGCCCTGCAGCGCTGCCCTAAACCCCGCCCCTAACACGCCTTTCTGGATCAAACGTCATACAATACAACCCAACCCATTTCAGCGGGTATTATGAATTTATTTATAATAGGAAGATAGCATGTATATTAACTCACCAGCCCTGGCTGCAATAGTGTCCTGACTTGTCTCGCGAGTCGCCACTAACAGAGGGACGGTCACCCAGCACACCGTACATCAAGTCGAACCATGGAAAGTCCCTTCTCTGAGCTCCGCTTTTTCCATTGTGCGTTTTAATCGCCTTGTACAATACTGCGTCCGTGACTTTTTACATTTTTTTCCTGAACTTGAAGCGCTGCTCGCTGAATGCTTAGCTTAGAAAGTTCAGCATCGATGTATTTTATAACATCCTCGTTTCTTTACACGCCGTCATTCTTCTGCCCAAATGCTCAGTAGAGCTTTGGTATCTTCGACAGACCAGTACAGGCGATTCTCCATTTCGAGCAGCGATTATTTTGCGCGATATAAAAAAGTGAAATGTGCATCTTGCTTCAGATCATATTGTTCCATAACACCGATAAACTCAGCCTTTTACCTTAAGCACACCTCTAGCCCGAGCTGGCCCGCTTTGGCCCAAGGTATTCGACGGGCCAGAAATCCTTGCCGTTGGCCCCAAGTAAGCCCCGATCCAGCCCCGGAAGTGACAGTGGAAACGCGACTGGCCCTGGCACGCACCAGCACGGCTCGGCCCTGGCCCGGCAGTGGAAACGCGGCTAGAGATGTAATGCCTTTAATCGCCCGAGTGAGGACAGCTGTCTCGGACAAGCAATTAGCACAGCAAAGGCAAATAATCTGAAAATGGGCCACATCGAAACTAGCTGTTGGACAGCGCTACACTTAAATGCTATAAAATTTAAACTGCAATACTTTTCAGACGCGGCTGTTATTTAAAGTAGTAATGCGTCTAATTAAAATACAGATTTGTTTGAAGATAAAAATTTAAAACAGCCAGAGAATCGAAAATAGTCTTACCTTGTGGCAATTAGTAAACTGAAACAACAGGAGAACTGGATTAAGAAAAAAAACACTTGTGCTATCCTCAGACTGACCGCTTGACTTTTATATAAAAGCATACTTTTGGGGAAATTCCACTTCCTTCAGTGTTGGGAAAGTTCATTTTCTACATGAACTAGTTCAAAGTTCAGTTCACAAATCTTAAAATGAACTAGTGTAACCAGTTGCTGTGCGAGTAAACCTCACTCCTCTGATCTCAATAGACGCTCTAGCGACAGATGCTAGAGGCTGCAGTCCTTAGCCTCCTTGTTAGAGCGCCTGACTCTCATGCCGGAGACCCGGGTTCGAGGCCCGCTCGGAGCGGGTCGAGTGGGACCCGGGTGGAGGGGTTACATTGGTGCCGTGACCCGGATGGGAGTGAGGTTTAGGGGGTAACGGAGGCCAGCTAGTAGTTGCTGTGCGAGTAAACCTCACTCCTCTGATCTCAATAGGCGCTCTAGCGACAGATGCTAGAGGCTGCAGTCCTTAGCCTCCTTGTTAGAGCGCCTGACTCTCATGCCGGAGACCCGGGTCCGAGGCCCCCTCGGAGTGGGACCCGGGTGGAGGGGTTACACTAGTTCAGTACTTCAAAAAATAGTTCATAGTTCTTTTTTTTCATATGTTGCTGCGAGCTTCTTTTTTTTATTTTATTATTGCCACAGTCCATATACAACCACAGACAGCAATTATTTTATCGACTGGCAAAGTTTGCACAGAAATGTAAGATTTTTCCATCCTCACCAACATTGTCATAAAACTCATTTAAATGATCATACGACGCCTCCTCGCTCGCTGCTTTGTCGACTACATGCTGCTTTTTGTTTTGATGACGCATGCGACACTGGTGGCTGATGTTGCCAGATTGGGTGTTTTTTTCTCTACATATTAAGGCCTGTTTACGGTGTGTTTTAGCCAGGTTTTCGCCTGGAAGGCTCTATAGAAATCTGAGGTTGCAACATGCTCTCTTCACCCCTGTGTATCATACTCTAAAAGACTTGAGGCTGTAATTGGTGCCAAATGTGCTTCAACAAAGTATTGAGCGAAGGCTGTGAATAGGCATACTTATGTATATGTGATTTTTAGATCCAAATCAAGATGTTGCCATAGACACTTCTGCAGAGACAGAGGGTGGAGCTCATGGACAGGGTGATTCATCCACCAGCAGGATGGGTAAGACTTGTTCAAATGTTGTATTCTGTGGTATATTCATGTGTTTAACAACAGTTCTCTGATGTTTATTATAGAGATCATATTTCCTAATATGAGCATTATATTAACTGGAAATTCTACGTCAGTCCAGTTTGGAGAGGAAAACATTCTACTAGGAGAAAAGCAACCAAATATTGAAAATTCAGCAAAATCCAGGATTGTACCTTTACAGAGGAAGATATCAGAATGTCACATCTCTGTGATCAACGTGATTGATTTACATGAGGCTGAACTTTACCTGGACTCTGTGGATCATCACATTGGTCAACTAGTGAATGAAAAGGAAATCAGCGCCTTCATCTTTGTTGTGCGAATGGGCCAGTTAACCAATGATGATAAGATGGGTCTGGATTGGCTTCAGAGAATGTTTGGTGACAAAGTTCTTCAGTTTGTGATGATTCTCTTCACCTATGAGAGAGAAGAAAAGTGTGACTCTATAAAAGATGATCTGAAGAAAAACCCTGTTCTGGAGCAGCTGCTGGAGAAATGTGGAGGAAGATATCACACCTGCAACAAGATGATGAACAACCAATCAGAGATGAGAGACCTGATGATCAAGATTAAGCAGCTGTTTAATGAGAATCAACAGCAGTGCTACACTGGAGAGATGTTCAACACTGCATCAGAAAAGAGAAAAGAGCTGGAAAACAGTGAACGTCAAAGTGGTGAGAAAGCTCGCAGATGTGGTTTCCTGATGTTTCACGTGTTGTTTTTCTCTAATGTTTATTAGCTCTGGGTAATTTATAAAATGACCATATGTTCAAAAATTTTCCTAAATGCGGATGAGGGATTCATTATAAATCACAAGCGCATCAACTACACCTACAGAACACCCACAAGTAGGTCCTTTATGCTCCAGAAAAAGCACTCGCTCATCTCATTGAAAACCTCAAAAAACCTTTGCGCTGTAGGCATGACCAAGGTTCTGCCCAATACATGTGTATTTGTATATGCTGATCAGCCACAACATTCAAATAGTTCACTTTAAAAAAAACTTTTGCTGATAATTTACTCACCCCCATGTCATCCAAGATGTCCATGTCTTTCTTTCTTCAGCCGAAAAGAAATCTAGGTTTTTGATGAAAACATTCCAGGATTTTTCTCCATATAATGGACTTCAATGGGACCCAAACGGTTCAAGGTCCAAATGACAGTTTCAGTGCAGCTTCAAAGGGCTTTAAACGATACCAGACGATGAATAAGGGTCTTCACTTTTTAAAAGTGAACTAATCCTTTAAATTAACAGCGCTCTTTGTTCATATGGAAACCACCAGCAGGGTGTTCAAGTAACAACGAAGCAGTGTTAAGAGTTAATTAGGTTCTTAAAGATGAACTGAACTGAAAAAAATCGACGTTGATAACGTGTTGTTTATGACAAATAAAAGTAAATTACACAATTTTTTTTATTAAAAATATAAAGATAGCTTTTTTTAAGCAACACAAAAATTGCGCTTGTTAGTATAAGAACGCTGGCAGTTTCGATGACGTCACTGGCATGGTAGGACATGCAAAGCTGCATAGGCAACAGCTGCAGGTCCTATATACACAGACGAAAATTAGCACTTTTAACGACAGGGGTTACGCATTTGAACCTGTGAGGGACAGTCCAGTAGTTTCTGACTACCACCACCACACAGAGGATCAGTTTCAGGCTCCACATACAGCACAGGATTGTTTGGGGCGAAGTGAATGGAAAACACTTAACATGTAATTCACGCGGTACGTTCATATTCTGGGCTCATCTGCTTTTATGTACATAGTACGGTTTATTAATAAGGTGTAGAACTTGATTCCATACAATACAAAATTGTGTCTAAAATATGCATTAGATTGTATTTGCAATGTACATAGTCAATTATTAATGGGCAAAATGTTTTTGGGAGGTTGGAGGGCTGTAGCCCATCATGCACTGTCATTTATTGTATCCAAGCACATTATGCATTTTAGGAAATAGAGACTGCTTACAGTATATATGTGGGTGCATTTAGAGAAAATACAAAAACATGGTTGAGGTCCTGTGCGTTTTAGAAAATCGAGGCAGATAAATGGAAAATGTGATTGGACGAATTCATCCAATGGGATCGCTTGTTACGTTAGTTGCATGCAAAATGTTAAAACAAAATACTGCACGGACGGAAACTGCACAGAAACTCTTACTATTGAACTGGCAGATATTTCTGCGAGTCGAACTCCCTCTGCATCAACACTGTGCCCTGAGACGATGAACATCAGCTAGCTTCAGGGTGAGTAGAGAGGGACATTTACAGACATGCTGTGGTTTAGTTAGCAGCTAGTAAATGCATTATTATCGCATGCATTGCATTTATTTATACAGTTTAATATGGTCGGAGTGATGGCTAGCTTGTGGAGTTTGACTAAAGTTCTTCCAACGTGCCGGAGGGCTAGACAGTTTTAAGGCAGTTATACATGACTTGAGGGCTGGTTTCCGTGTCAAAGGTAGCCTGTGAAAATGTATCGTAACCCCAGCTGCCTTAGCCCTATGCAATTCATTACTCAGGCAACGATGGAGTAGCCTATGATGCCAGTGACGTAGCCGAATATTGAAATCCAACATGGTATCGCCCATGTAACAAAAACAACATTTTCAACGTACAGTTTTATCCCTTTTAACAAATTCTGTCATTTTAATAATTGTACCAATGATAATAAATAAAATACATCTGTTATATCACATTTTTCAAATTTCAGTTCAGTTCATCTTTAAGTGATTAATTGAGTGATGATTGTTCGATTATTGAAGACACCTGATGACCTGATGAAGACACGTCTCGGGTTATGACTATAACCCTTATTCCCTGAGAAGGGAACGAGACACTGCGTCGTCAGAAATGACTCTTTGGGGACGCTCCTTAAGCGTGCGCCTCTGAAGTAAGAATGAAACTTATTCCAATCCTGATTGGTGTTGCGTCATGACGTAACATGTGACGGCATAACCGGATGCAAAAAAGTGACGCCAGCACACACACACATCAGCCTAGCAATGAAGCAAGACGTTCTCAGGCCTCGAGGGGCGTGGCAGGACGAGCGTGCAGGCGAAGCTTCGGCCAGGCCTGTGCCATGGCATCCAACCCCAGTGGGGCTGGATGTGTGACGGAGAACCAAAGTGGACAGTGGGACGTCTCTCGAGACGCGAATAGATCCACTTCCAATGGTCCAAACCTCTCCCATATCAACTTCATCACGTCTGGATGAAGTCTCCATTCCCCAGGCCTCAGCCACTGCCTCGACAGGATGTCTGCCCCCTGATTCTGAACCCCAGGAACGTACATTGCCCTGATAGATAGTAGTTTCCCTTGGGACCATAGAATAATCTGATGCGGCAATCTGTACAGAGGGCCTCGATCTGAGTCCCCCTTGACGGTTCAGATAAGCTACCACTGATGTATTGTCTGATCGTACTAGGACATGGTAACCCTTGATGTCTGGGAGGAAGCTCCTCAGAGCGCTGAACACAGCCAACATCTCTAGGCAATTTATATGCCAAGAGAGATGATGGTCCTGCCGCAGACCCCTGGCAAAGCGGCCGTCCATGACCGCGCCCCAGCCAGTGAGGGAGGCATCTGTCGAAACGGACTTCCACCGACATGACGCTCCTAACACTGGCCCTTGGGACAGGAACCAAGGTTTCTTCCATATTACTAGAGAATGAAGGCATCTGCGCGTTACTCTGATCAAATGGAACGGATTCCCCTTGGGGGAAAACCCCTTGGCTTTTAGCCACCACTGTAGGGGCCTCATATAAAGAAGGCCCAAAGGTATAATGTTGGATGCTGCTGCCACGAGGCCCAGCAGTCTTTGAAATTGCTTTACAGTGATGGCCTGGCCTAGCATTATCTTGGACACCATGAACTCGATACGTGCGGGAGACATTCGTGCCCGCATCGTAACCGAATTCCACACCACGCCCAGAAACATTGTGCTCTGGGATGATTACAACACGCTCTGAATGTGGCCAAGGACGATATCTCAATGCTGAACCGCAATTTCTCGAGACTGGGCCAGAATGAGCTAGTCGTCGATATAATTCAGTATGCAAATGCCCTGAAGTCTCAATGGAGCTAGTGCTGCATCCATGCATTTGGTGAACGTGCGGGGAGAGAGTGCTAGGCCGAACGGAAGAACCCGATATTGGTAAGCTTCGCCCCCGAAAGCGAACCTCAGGAACCTCCTGTGACATGGAAGGATGGATACCAGTCCTCGGAGCTGATTTGATTCACGATGATGGGAATAGTAAGCATTTTGAACCTGAACCTCCTCAGAGAACGGTTCAAATGTCTTAGATCTAAAATTGGCCTCAGCCCTCCATCCTTTTTTGGAACTATAAAGTACCCGCTGTAAAACCCGGACTCCTTGTCTGAAGGAGGAACACGTTCTATGGCCTCCTTTATCAGCAGAGATTGCACTTCTTGTTCCATCACCTGAGCCTGCTCTAGAACCACTGCAGTCTGCACCACCCCAGAGAATTTGGGGGGGGCGGTGCCCAAACTGCAGTCTGTATCCTAATTTTATTATACGCAGGACCCATGCAGATATGTTGGGAAGATGATACCATGCCTCTACAAAATCTACTAAGGGAACCAGAACTCTCGAGGCTGGTCTCGGGTGTTTTCCGAGCACTGTTCTCGATTTAGTCGATACGGTTTTTGTGACCACAATTGATGCTCGTTTTTTTATTTTTTGACACGAGTGACACGGTGTGCGTTCGCTGGAAATTGATGTGGCCCGAAGCAGCTGGTACGGAGCGCCAAGAGCGCTGAAAAGCCGTTTCTTACGTCTGGTAAGACCACTGTGAGAGAGACTACACACGACACGCTACACACTTTCCTGTCTGTGTCCACTGCAACCGTTCCCCTGCATGCTTCAGCACCAAAGAGAGCAGTCCCCTGAAAGAGCTTAGATGGGTGGAGCATTTTTAAAGATGTCACTCTTTCTGTGTTTCTGGATGCGGTCGTTACCTGGGATCACGGGATGGTCACGAGCGCTGCATTGCGTGTCTGGGCATTGAACACGCTGAGGCAGCGTTCGTGGATAAGACATTTACCCATTGTGGGAGGATGACCATCTAGGAGCTACGGTCAAGACTCTCGTTCCTGCAAAGGGGCGGAGTCCCTGCGCCTCTGCCACGATCTAACCCTCCACAGAGAGTTACTTCAGGCAGTAGTGCGGGTGACAGATAGTCTAGTCTTTGCATTAAGGAGTCTTGGGTGCCCTGACTGTTCACTTGCTGCCAAATAGTCCCACCCTTGACAGGTGCTACTGTAACAATATAATCAATGTTACTCTTGACCTGTCAGTGGTTTTTAAATGTTATGGCTGATCAGTGTATGCACAAAGCAATAATTTTGTGATAGCAGATAACATGTAGCTCATTTACACATATAATAATAATTTTAATGGATATTGTGATTCTCTATTCCATAAGATAGATGGTCAAATGGCCAGTATTTCACTTCAAGATTGTTTACCAAACTTAACACAAATTCAGATTTGTTTCAGGACACATGTCCTTAAATCTATATGCAACATGAAGTCATTAAATGCGTCTTTTTGTTAAAAGTGAATGAAAAAGCTATAATGAAACAACAGAAGGCATGTTTTATTTATTGGTTATTTTATGTCATTTAGACTTTTCTGAATAATTCAACTAGAATAAAATAAATGATGAAGCTGCTGTACCTGGATACTCACATTGTTTACTTTCTGCTTTTTTCAAGATGATGGACCAACAAGAATGGAGGACACATCATCGGAGATTGGAGAAAAACACAATGTGAGTGCCTCAACATTTAAAACATTTAAAGCAACATTGTTTCATTTAAAATCTTTCTGTTATATTCATGGTAAACATGTTGTAGGGGAATTACAGTTAGATCTCATAGAAAGACCAATATGCTCAATGAAGACCAAGAGTCAAATTTAAAGTTCAATTAGTAGACAGAGTTTTAACTCCCACTTCCGAAGGCCATAGAAAAATAGAAAATTCTAAACTAACTTTGAATACTGAAACACTAGTACTTTTAGTCATATAGATGATCAGTTAATGTCAGTTCTGCAGGTTATGACTGAAATACAGACGTTTACCATTAATGGAAAAAACAGTCAAAGACCATCAACTGAAGTAACATTTTTTTAGACTGAAAAAAAGATGAGACGAGCAGAAGCACGTGACCTACAACTGACTTCAACCACGGCCTTAGATGAAATCAACTGAAGATAAAAGAAGACATTAAGGGTCTTGTACACACCGAAATGTGTTTAGCTGTGAGTTGATAAATCTGAAAACGACACCCTACGTTTTCATGTGAACAGCCAGTCAGTATATTTGGTGAAACAATGATGTCATCACCCCTCGTGTCGACCCTAGACAGACAACGGGCATGGTATAAGTAGGCGAATAGGGATGCAGAATTGTACTATCCTGGTACCCATCATGCATTGCGGCATGAAGCTTTTGATTGTCACCGTTGTTGAGATTTAATACACTGATTCTTGATGTAGATTCTGTCACAGTGTGGGTTTTGTGTCTTGTTCCTTGTTCTTGTCTGTCATGTGATTCCCTGTTTGTCATGTGCTCCTGCCGTGTGTCTTGTCATTTGTTAACTGTCGGATTATTGTTCGCAGGTGTTCCTTGTCTTGTATTAGTCAGTGAATTTAAGCCCTCATGTTTGCCCTGTGTCTTTGTTGTGGATTGTATGTTACATCTGAATGTTGCTTGTCCAGGTTCTTGTTATTGTTTTCAGTTTCATACCTCGCCGGTACCTTTCTTTCCAGAGGAGCATGAGGAGCTCTTTGAGATGTGGAGGGCACCTTTTACTGCCCGAAACCGTCCTGGTAGCTCCTCCCCCCTCATCGCCCTTGATGGCGCGGCTGATTAGGGTTATAATAATATCAATGATAATACATTTTATTTATAATGTGCTTTTCTCAAACCCAAAGCGCATACAATAAAATAAACAAATACAGCAAGAGCAATAAAAACAATTAAGAAAAAGTAGCCTTGAACAAATGTGTCATCAACCCTTTGAATTGTCCCAACATTGGCGCACTTTTGATTGTAGAAGGAAGTAGATTCCATAGCTTGGGGGCTTTGCAGGAAAAAGCTCTTTCCCCCATGGTCTTGAGCTTACACAAAGGCTGATGTAATAAGAGGGAATTTGCAGAACGGAGAGAACGTGATGGAGTATAAGGGCTAATAAGATCACGTAGGTACTCTGGAGCGATCCCATGTAGTGCCTTGTATGTTAGAATGAGAATTTTATAATCAATTCTCACCTTTACGGGAAGCCAGTGCAACTGTGAAAGGACCGATGTAATGTGCTTACGAGGAGAGCTACGAGTGAGCACACGAGCAGCAGAGTTCTGTATATACTGTAGCCTGTTTAATGATTTTGCTGGAAGGCCAGAGAACAGGGCATTACAATAGTCTAGCCTAGTTGTAATGAAGGCGTGTATGAGCCTTTCTGTGTCTACAAAGGAGAGAAATGGTCTAAGTCGAGCAATATTTCTCAGATGGTAAAAAGCAGTTTTAGAGACCTGTTTTATATGCTCTTCAAAACTTAACTGTGAGTCAAAAATTACACCAAGATTCCGCACCTTTGGAGTGGGGGTTACCCTGCTAGAGTCAACAATCAGACTAACCTGCTCAGCCTTACGAATAGCCACCACTGTACCAATCAGCATCAGTTCCGTTTTAGAGCTGTTTAGCTTCAGGAAGTTGTTCTGCATCCATGTGCTGATCTCTGCTAGACAGCTATGCAAAGTTATTAATGAGCAATGTGCGTCCGGATTTGTGGTGATGTAAATCTGTGTATCGTCCGCATAACATTGATACCCAAGGTCATATTTTCTGATGATCTGCCCAAGTGGAATCATGTAAATATTAAATAAAATTGGACCTATCACTGAACCTTGAGGAACTCCCTGTCGCACAGGCACGGTATCCGATTTATAAATGCCCATGCTTACGAACTGTGCCCGATGCGCTAAATAGTATCGAAACCAACTGAGTACAACTCCAGAAATACCCAGCCAATTTTCCATCCTTTGCAGCAAGAGAGAATGACATAGAGGGTCAAAAGCAGCACTGAGGTCTAGTAAGACCAAAATACTGCATACACCAGAATCTGCTACGATAAGAAGGTCGTTTACGACCCTCACTAAGGCGGTCTAAGTGCTATGCCCTTTTCTGAACCCAGATTGAAAAGGTTCAAGAAGACTATTTTGTGCTAGGTGACGATTTAGCTGAATAGCCACAGCACGCTCCAGAACTTTGGCCAGGAATGGAAGGTTTGAAATAGACCTAAAGCTAGACAGATCAGAGACATCACAACTAGGGACTGGTGTAATGGCAGCTATTTTTAATTCTGGAGGGATGATTCCAGAACTCAATGATAAATTTAGAATAGAAAGCATATGAGATCAAATTGATGTGAGGCAGTTCTTAATAACGGAGCTAGGAACCGGATCTAAAATACTGGTGGTTGAATTCATGGACTTAACTGTACTTGTAATGAAATCAACTCCAACCATCTCAAAGTTCGAAAAAGTAGTGATCGGGGGATGTGAAGGCAGTGTATCAACTAACTCAACTGTGGTGATGGCGGTAAGGGAACTGTATATATCATCAATCTTACCAGTGAAATAATGTAGAAAAGAATTGCACTGGTCAACAGAGGAGTAAACAATGGACTTAGTTGGTTTAAGAAGATTGGTTTAACGGGAAGTCCATGTGCTTGATGTTACAAAATTTTATAGTGCGTTTAGAAGTGGCTCGTGAAGACATGACATTTATATCAAAAGCAATGAGTCTATGGTCACTTATACTCATGTCTATACCATTCAGAGATCTAATGTCAACACCAGCAGAGCAAACTACATCCAATCTGTGGCCCAGCTTGTGGGTCGGAAAAGTGACATGCTGTGTAATATCAAAGCCATCCAAAATGTCCATGAAAGTAGCAGTTATACATCGATTTCCCTTGTGGAACGGGCCATTGTTATGCAACTGTGCCCTAAACAAAAAGGAAATTAAATGAGATTCTTCAGCAGCGAGACCTGAAGAAAAAGATTGATGCTCAGAGGACACATCATGAAAACACTCTCTATGAAAAGAGCAAAGAACTTGCCTTAAAACTCAAAGATAAAGCAAATGATGAAGAAACGCTGAAGAAAGAGTTTGATTTGTTCTGGAAACAGAGTGTGAAGAAGATAATCACAGACAATCCTCCAATCAAAGACATTGACGTAATGAGAGATGTGAGCGAGATCCTCAGTGACATCTGTAGAAGTGCACCTGTAGATCACTGGAGGGAGAGCAGGGATATTTTCTCTGTGCCCAGTTATTCTGATAATGTAAAGTTAAAGAAATCCAGTGGATTTGGAGCAGTCTTAACAAATCCCATTAGATCATTTCAAGGGATGTCTAAAGAAGATGAAGCCCAAATACGATCATTAATCACAGATGTTGCTGAGCAAACAGACAAAGAGATTCAGTCATTTAACATTTCAAAGATGGGCTACAACATCAGTTACATTCAACAGCTCACAGGTTACATCAAGGCACGAGTGACACAACATCAGGAAGGATCAGTGAAATATGTGTTCAAGAATGAATTCTTCATGGATTTGGTTTATTGCATCTGTACAAGATCAGAGAAGACAATCACTGACCAACACCGAAAGTTCAGAGATGCAAATGATCCTGTAATATATGTTGAGAAGAAGAGAGAAGAGTACTATAGTGTTTTCCAGAAATACTGTCATGGAGCAACATCAGCTGCCATTTTTGGTGAGATCATCTGTCAGAAACTGAAAGAGCCCATTGAGCAAAGCGTCTACAAGAAGACTGCCAAGGAGCTGAGAGATGAAATGAAAGCAAACTGTGAATCACTGAATGGAAACAGATCAAATCTGGAGAAACACATCTTGAAGACAATGGCAGAAGAAGAAGATTTTAACAAATACATGAAGTACATTCATAATTCCAGAGATCACTTCAAGAGTTTCATCAGAGATGAAGTCAGCCGTTACATCACTGATAATTTCAGTGTCAGTGTTTTACCCAAGATGGAGGAGAACATTAAACTCCTGCAGCAGAAGATCATGGAAGCAGCACATGAATCTACTGAACATGTTCAAGAGAACAGAGGAGATGTTGGTTTGTGGTTGAAGAGTTTCACACAGCAGCTCTCAGATGAGCTGATCTTCTCTGAAAAAGACCTCAGTGGAGTGAAAAATGATGATGTTGATGATTTCAGCATCCTAGAAGATGTGATAAGACACAAACTTCCTGCTATAATGACTGACATCAGCAGTAGATTCAATACAGAGTCATTTCCAGTAAAGCTGGACAGTGAGTTCAGGCCAGATGAGCTTCTGGTTCATCACTTCTGTCAGTGCTGTTGGGCTCAGTGTCCGTTCTGTAATGCCATCTGCACCAACACCATATGGCGCTTTTCCACTGCATGGTACGCTCGGTTCGGTTCGGTACGGTTCGATTCGGCGCGGAACGGTTCGCGCTCGGTTGCTTTTCCACTGCAGTTAGTACCCATTCAAAGTGGGTGGGACTGATCGTTACACTGTTTGTAGGTCCGGTGATAGCCATGTGCGGCTAGCTGAGCTAGCTGCTACTTCTTGGAACACTTTTTCATTCTGTTTTGCCCCATCCAGCTCTCGCTGGACCCGCTCCTAGGCAACCAACGAGAGGAACGTCTGCACCTCGACCACGATTCAGCCATTTCCTTTTTAAAGTGTTGATCTCTTCTTCTTTTTTTCAAGTAAGTAAAACACAGGTGCTACCGTGTTGGCTGTTGTCTACTGGTTAATAGTGGTTATATGACTCTGTATAGCGTGTTTAGTGTCTCGTGTCGCAAATCCAATGACGCTGGTAGTGACGATTCTGTCTGTCTGACCAATCAGTGATCTGCAGTGTTTCACGTCACATTTTAGTACCGGTACGGTACGCTTGGAACCTCAACAGATCAGGTACCATTTAAAGCGCGCCGAAGCGCACCGTACCGTACCGTACTATGCAGTGGAAAAGCACCACAAGTGAGCCGTACCGAACCGAACCGTACCGTACCATGCAGTGGAAAAGCGCCAATTGACAACCATGATGAAGATCACAGTGTTCCTTTCCACAGAGTGAAAGCAGTAACTGGTTCTACTTTCAGGGATACAACAAACTTGTGTGTTTGGATCTGCACATCATCTGTAGCAAGCAACAATCGATCTTTTTATCCCAATCATTCAGATGATACAGTCCTATATAGAGAATACAGAACTGCAGGAGAAAGGTTTGCTAAATGGAGGATCAGCCCTGATCTCTCTGAACTGCCCTACTGGAAGTGGTTTGTGTGGAGATTTAAGAAAGATCTGGAAAAATACTACAATAAAACATTTGAGGGGAGTGGTGTGATACCCGATGAATGGAGCAAATGCTCAAAAGAGGAAGCTATTGAGAGTTTACAATATGTGTAATGAAGCAGATCAAGAAAGAGACTCTTGTCTCTTCTTAGATTTAGTAAGAAATGAGTTTCTCTGACATTCATCAGTGAGAATCTGAGCTCATCTACACCTCAGAAGACCAGAGCTTCATCAAATACACCAGAAGAGAGTTAAAGACAAGATTCAATTCCTCATACATGATCTGAACTACAAAACAATATATTATTTTATATAATTTTTTTTTTTACATATGCCTCATTGATAAAGCTCAAAATGCTTTTTCAATGCTTTATACAATCTTATAGTTTATTACTAATCAAAACAGCTAAATCTCTATCATGAACTAAAAAAGATCTATAAGTATATTAATGATAGACTGTTGATATATGATTGAAGTGCCTGTTTTTGTTAAAGTTCTAAATAAAACAACAAAGAATGCAATCGTAATTTCTGTAAAGTTACTGAGATTGAGACACACAGATATTTGTAAATCTGCTTTAAATATGTATTGTGAAAACAATTCATTCAGAGTGAAGCAATTCATGTTACTTCATCTAGAAAAGACAGTATTTCACTAGTTTCTGGCATTTGGCGGCAGACTGTCACTGGTGACCTTTGTACTTACGGTTCTGCGATCACATGCTTCAAAACAAAAAACAGCGCAATTCCAGTGTACTGTACTAATGTTAAAGTAACACTAAGTAGTTTCCTTGTGATGGTACATCGACTTAAAATAAGTTAAATGACACGTCTGCCATCGCCTGACGGGGTCTGTATCGCTTTTACTGGCACTATGTAACTTCGGGGTTCGGGTAGGAACCCGTGCACAAAAAGAGCTACAAAATTCGACTGCTTTACGTGAAGCAATACAATAGTCATTATTTCGTTTTTATTCGTTTCTGATGTCACAATACATGATCCATTCATGAAATCATGTAACATACTCTACCTTGTCTGTGGACATCGTTCGTTCTAAAGCCGGTGCTGGATAAACAGCGAGCGTGCGTGCGAGGGTAGGCTAAATTATTTACGACAGCGGTAATGGACAATTTCGTTTACAACCAGTAGGGTGACCGAAGAGGAAAAAATACTTGGTGTTACTTTAAAACTAGCTTTATAAAAGTTGAAAAGACAAAACTGTTAACAAAACCACTGGGCAATTACAGTTCATATTTGTATAATCCTCTGTTCAGCGTCACAAGAGTATCATTTCACACTGGTTGTCCATATGAACGAGTTATAGAAACTAGTTAGCGCACATCATCTCTGCTGACCAGAGGATGAGGATGAGGAAGAGCTGATTCTGATGTAACTGCAACACGAAGGATATTAACCACACTCTGGGCTATAAGAAAATGCTGAACATTTTGACAGCATGTTTCACACTCTCTCGACACTTCCTCGAATCTGCTTTATCAGCGTTTAACCTAATTTGAGAACAGAGCTATTCTCTGAATGCGTTCAAATGCATCTGCAAAATCTCCATCATCTGGAAATCACACTACATGCTACACTAGAAGTCCATTTCAGAGTCTTATATCTGAGCTTTCTCTATTCTCCAGAGTAACTCTCTCAGTTAAATCATCTAAAAGACAACATTTGATGTTTTGCATAATGTGATAGTCATATTTATCTTTATTGCAGATTTTAAACACAAGCACAAACATTTTACATTAAGCATTTGCTGTTAATGAATAAATCATTTTACTGCCATAATGGTGTTGAAAACAGAGGATCAGGCACTCTTTTAAAAAGACATTTTTCAGGATATACATTTGGACTCTGCTCATATATCATAAACATGAGCTTGTATTCTGCTCATATATATAATAAACATGTGCTTGTATCCAGACTGTTTATTGTACACGGCCAGCATGAATGTTCTTCCTCAGCTCAGGAACACTATCAACAAAATTGTACCCGCAAAAATATGATCAATTAAACAATCATAAACATCATTTGTTTTAAACACAATACAATAATTTGTGCAGATCTTCAAACAGTGACATCACGGTCTAGTGACATCATGGTCTAAATGTGATTGAATGATGTAAGATTCTATTTCATAGATGATTTCAGTATATTCACAATAAGAATAATTAAAAATAATTATTAATTAGAATAAGTTTTGTCATGTTTGATGATGAATTGATCTCTCACTGAACTCTACACATGGCCTGTTCTGTTTCCCAGTAGCTCTGATTACAAGAACTGTCTTCATACGACTGTTTCTCTCGCTCTCAGACTCCTTTATTGCTCTCTCTTTCTCCTCAGGATTCTCCACCGTCAGAAGTTGATCTTAATCTGCTCTGTGTAGATGAGCAATGGCTTTATTCAGCGCTTCTCGTTGCGAGTCCTCTATTAATCCAACATGACATCATGACTTTTGCGTAAACATACACGCCACTTTCAAGTCAAGTGGCGTGTTATTTATACGCATTTTGAGCTATCCGCGTGTATGCGTGTATGTCTAGGCCGTTATGTCCGAGTGATTCCGCGTGTATGTACACGCCGTTAAAAATCCGACCGAAACAAAGCCAAATTTTGATCTACATCTGGGGAGCGATATTTTTTTTCCTAGGATGGTAGGGGAAGACTCATAAATGGTATTAACCAGTGACGGGTAGGTTTAGGGACGGGGTTGGGGTAGGTCATATATTTATATATACAGTAATGTAACGTTAAGTCAACGGCGTTCATAAACACGCTTAAAAGCGATTATGCGTGTTGATAGCATGCCAAAAATGGAAATAAGAATTGGCGTGTCAGACATACGCAGTTTCATGAGATCAGTCTGATTAATCTCCAGTATATGTTCTGCCATTCTGACCAGTGACCAGTTTGTGCTCCTGTTTGAACTGCTTCACTTTCTCATGCACTTTCTGCTTCTGAATCTCCTGAATGTATTTATTTGTTTCATCAAACATGTCATTTGTAAAGTGTCCGCCATTTTCTGCCACCATCTTCTCTATTTTCCTTATCAGATCTTTGACCTGTAGGTAACCAGCAGACATATTGTCCAGACAGAAGAATCTGTTTCCACAACTCTCCACAAGTTATTTAAGAACTGAATCACATTCCTGTAGAAACTGCTCAATGGTTTTCTTTCTTTAAATGTTTTTTTTTGTGAGTAAAGAGGATTAATGTGTTTTTTTCTTTTCTCTGAACACTTCTTTGAGTTTCTCCACTGTGTTTTTCTCCTCCTCAGTGAATGTACCCACTTTAATCACGATAATAAAAGCATGTGGTCCAGGAGAAGAATCCATATGTTATGCATTTCACTATTTCAGTTTTAACCTCTTCATCACTGAGTTCAGTATCATAAAGTCCAGGAGTGTCGATCACTGCGATCTCTTTACCCATCCTCACTGTAGTTTCTGCCTGACACTGTATCGTCCCAGAGTTTGAACTGGTTAAAGATTTAAACAGGTTTCTGCCGAGGATGGTGTTTGCAGTGGCACTTTTCCCAGATCCAGTTTTTCCCAGCAGAACCAGTCTGATCTGGTCTTTCCTCTCAGGGATCACATCAATCTCATCTGGATCTTGGAGACTCTCCTGAAACTACAACAGAAACATCAAACCACATCAATGCACTGTTTAATTATATCTCAAAAATTTTACATATAATGTGTTTGTAGATGCTCTTAATTAATCTGACCATGACAAACACAAGTCCATTACACTGAATAAAAAATCCAAAGCTAGCTTTTCCCGTTTAACTCTACTGATAGTTTTAGCGCCTCCTAAAACTTAGAAACGTGTGAGCGTAGAATGTAACCTTTAAACCAGGGTTGTCCAAACTCGGTCCTGGAGGGCCACTGTCCTTCAGAGTTTAGCTCCAACCCCAATTAAACACACCTGAAACAGCTAATCAAGGGCTTGATTGGCTGTTGAAGGTCATTAGGCATGCTAAAAACTTACAAGCAGGTGTGTTGAGACAAGTTAGAACTAAACTCTGCAGGACAGTGGCGCTCCAGGACCGAGTTTGGACACCCCTGCTTTAAACCCAAGAATATAGACTTTGGGCCGTGGCCCTCGCGAACAAATGGATAATTTAGTGATTTGAACCCGTGTAATGAGAGTCAAAGCTCCTCGAGGCTTTGAATCAATAGAGTCGATTGCGTCACAAATGATTCATTGTTTTGAAGCGCCCTCGCTGGCGACCTCTGCTGGTCAGAACAGTGTAAGTGTAGCGAA
Source organism: Chrosomus eos (assembly GCA_036326025.1). Classification (NCBI taxonomy): domain Eukaryota; kingdom Metazoa; phylum Chordata; class Actinopteri; order Cypriniformes; family Leuciscidae; genus Chrosomus; species Chrosomus eos. The sequence goes on along the minus strand of JAZAVI010000598.1, from coordinate 72,973 downwards.
AACTCAAATCAATGAAGCACCTTTTACAAACCAATCACAAAGGTTTTATCAAAGGTGTTGTCATGTGATGGCAATCCACAAAATATCTAATACCTTTTAAATTGGGTGTCTTTCAAGGCATGATATTTTCGTAAACTGTAGGGCTCATTTAGGAAAGATTAGTCAATCAGACCATTAAGAGACTATTAACTTAGCCTTTTCCCTCTATCAAATGCGTCATTAAATGAGTACGAATCTATAAAAGTGATACAAGATCACATAAAGACCAGATACACACTGGTTCACGAATCGTTGAAATTTAAAATAAAACTCAAAAATAGCTATGATGCATAACAAAGCCCCGATTACTGAAATCACGTGACCTCAGCAGTGATACACGCTCCGAATCACTGATGCGAGACTAATGATTCATCCTGGTTTCAGAGCTTCACAAAGCACGTCTCATAGAGGGTTAAACCACTCTCTCTCTCTCTCTCTCTCTCTCTCTCTCTCTCTCTCTCTCTCTCTCTCTCTCTCTCTCTCTCTCTCTCTCTCTCTCTCTCTCTCTCTCTCTCTCTCTCTCTCTCTCTCTCTCTCTCTCTCTCTCTCTCTCTCGCTTCTTCCACAATCTTGAGGCAAGCATTTCCGATTACATCCTTTAACATATGCTTTTAAGATGCATGTAAGATTACATATGCATTATCTGGGAATTTGGATTTTTGTGCTGTAAACTAAGACATTGATCATACGCACATTAGATTCCATGCACTGGCTTAAACCCAGGCTCCAGAAGTCTTCTCGGGTGAGGCAAAATGTGCCTTGCTTTACGATCAGTTCTCCTGACCGACGATTTTTGACTAACACATACTTTAACTAAAAACAAAGAGAAAAGTATAGTGCTCATGGGTAATACAGAGGCTCATGGGTAAAGCAGAGGCTCATGGGTAATGCAGAGGCTCATGGGTAATGCAGAGGCTCATGGGTAATGCAGAGGCTCATGGGTAAAGCAGAGGCTCATGGGTAATGTAGAGGCTCATGTGTAATGCAGAGGCTCATGTGTAATGCAGAGGCTCATGGGTAATGCAGAGGCTCATGGGTAATGCAGAGGCTCATGGGTAATGCAGAGGCTCATGGGTAAAGCAGAGCTCATGGGTAATGCAGAGGCTCATGGGTAATGCAGAGGCTTATGGGTAAAGCAGAGGCTCATGGGTAATGCAGAGGCTCATGTGTAATGCAGAGGCTTATGGGTAATGCAGAGGCTCATGGGTAATGCAGAGGCTCATGTGTAATGCAGAGGCTCATGGGTAATGCAGAGGCTCATGGGTAATGCAGAGGCTCATGGGTAATGCAGAGGCTCATGGGTAATGCAGAGGCTCATGGGTAAAACAGAGGCTCATGGGTAAAGCAGAGGCTCATGGGTAATGCAGAGGCTCAAGGGTAATGCAGAGGCTCATGGGTAATGCAGAGGCTCATGGGTAATGCAGAGGCTCATGGGTAAAGCAGAGGCTCATGGGTAATGCAGAGGCTCATGGGTAATGCAGAGGCTCATGGGTAATGCAGAGGCTCATGGGTAATGCAGAGGCTCATGGGTAATGCAGAGGCTCATGGGAAATGCAGAGGCTAATGGGTAATGCAGAGGCTAATGGGTAAAGCAGAGGCTCATGGGTAATGCAGAGGCTCATGTGTAATGCAGAGGCTCATGGGTAAAGCAGAGGCTCATGGGTAATGCAGAGGCTCATGGGTAATGCAGAGGCTAATGGGTAATGCAGAGGCTCATGTGTAATGCAGAGGCTCATGGGTAATGCAGAGGCTCATGGGTAATGCAGAGGCTCATGGGTAATGCAGAGGCTCATGGGTAATGCAGAGGCTCATGGGTAATGCAGAGGCTAATGGGTAATGCAGAGGCTCATGTGTAATGCAGAGGCTCATGGGTAATGCAGAGGCTCATGGGTAATGCAGAGGCTCATGGGTAATGCAGAGGCTCATGGGTAATGCAGAGGCTCATGGGTAATGCAGAGGCTCATGGGTAAAGTACATAGACATATACACTAGACGTCACCTGGGGGTTCTAAGCATGCGTCAAAACCGCCGCCATCTTGGAACAGGGGTCTTGTCATAGGAAGTATCTAGGTAACGCTGCTATCTCCGCCTGTACTTCAAATTCATGGATGATGCCGGACTTTTGTGCTGTGTATGGATGTTCACGAACGAAATCTGAACTAGGAAGAATGTTTAAAACATTTTTTTTTTTTTATAAATTTCTCTGGACTCGATGATAAATACATGTCTGACTGTTGGAACGAACCAAAAAACTAGAAAATCGCATTCATGACGATTTATGGTGATTTTATTTCCGTTAGACCTTTGCCCATTCATTGACGCTGATGCATAAAGAGAAGGGGCTCCCCTGTTCAAAGATGGCGGCCCTGTTGACGCATTCGTTCAAATGAACTGCTGTAGCCAAGGTGACGTCTAGTGTATAAGTCTATGGGTAAAGCAGAGGCTCATGGGTAATGCAGAGGCTCATGGGTAATGCAGAGGCTCATGGGTAATGCAGAGGCTTCTGTTATCCAAATCTGGGAGAAATTAGAACATGTTGGTGTAAGAAAACATCACACACAGTAGCTCAGGGTTAGAATGACTTTTACTTAATTTTTTTTACTTTACTTAATATTTAATTTCCAGACTCAAGAGTCTGACTTTGGGAAGATGATTAATCCGATGCTTGTGCTAAAAGTTTGTGTGTGTGTGTGTGTGTGTGTGTGTGTGTGTGTGTGTGTGTGTGTGTGTGTGTGTGTGTGTGTGTGTGTGTGTGTGTGTGTGTGTGTGTGTGTGTGTGTGTGTGTGTGTGTGTGTGTGGTGTGTGTGTGTGTGTGTGTGTGTGTGTGAGATACAGCAGAATAACCCCAGTGTCAAGGTCAAGTTATTGTTGAGCTCCTTTATGCACAAATAGACACAACTGACACATACAGTACATCTTAAAAGTAATAATAATAATAATAAATTACGAATTACAAAAGTGCATAAAACATAATAATAACCTAAGAAATTCCTTTAATCTAAAGTTCTACTATCTAAGGATCTAAAGTAAAAAGTGAAGAAAATTGATATGCAGCATTTCATAAAAACACAAAACAAACACAAAAATAACAGCTAACAAGAATGGCGATTTAATATTTTAGATTTGAAGCAATGTTTACAGGAAACTATAGCATCCTGCTTAGAGGCATCAACATATGTTTACATATTATTAAATAAAAATCATATTTATCATACATTGCTTTAATTACACGATTAAAACACTAACACAACATACCGGTATTCAGCTTTACGTCTAGCGTAACTGTTCTTCAGGCATTGTGTGCACCTTGAGAATAATATTCATAAAGAACTTGTCCAACAAGAAAACTTCATAAGCAATAAAAATATCCTAACTGGGAAAAGTTTTTCCAATAATGACTAATGAAATAGTTCAATTTTAGCCTAACAATATTATGAGATAATAGAGAACTATTTAATTTCCAATATGATGGTTTAGAATTTAAAGCGCTAACAGAGAGTTTAATTTTGATAAAAATAGCGTTATGGTCAGTTAGGGGTGTTGGAAGAATATCAACAAAAGTACTATGAATGTCAATAGATTTAGAGATTAGCCAAAAGTCTGTACGAGAGAGGTGAGAGCAGCCTTGTTGCTCCAGGTAAAAGCTTTAGTATAAGGGAATTTCGTCCTCCAGACATCATCAATCACATCAAGTCTCTCCATGAATTGAATAAACTTTGAATTAAGTGATGAGGGTTGACCAGGTGGCTATTTATCAAGAACACCGTCAATTGCAATATTGAAATCACCACCTATAGGCTAACAAACAAATTCTTTGGATTTTTTTCAGCCAGTATAGTAGTCTACTTTCTATAAACTCAAGAAAACTTGCATTCTCAGACCTTGAATTAAAACCATAAATATTGGCCAAAATAATACAAGTTGAATTGAGATCAATGACATTACACAAACGAGCGACCATATGAATCACTGTCTGTTGGCGCGTTTTCTATTTTTTATTTTTTTTTAAATGTATTGACAAATAATTCAAATGACAGACTTCAGCATACACACTGTAAAAAGTGAATATGGGTGTAAGTTGGATTACTAGAACTATTTGAGTCTATTTACCTCGTATTTCTGCTTTCCTAATCGTAATTGATTATTGTACACTCATTCAACTTGAACGCATAGAAATTCACAGACACTCAAATATCTCACTTTCACCCAAAGTATAATTTCCCTTTAAGGACCGTTTTTTTTCTGACGTCATGACGCACGAGCCTGTCTAAAACTTCTGATCAACCGCCATCTTCTTTTTCTCTCCGCACTCGGATGAATAAGGTAGGTTGGAAGTTTGTTTTAATTAATATAACTTTTGGACGTGTGTTTTAGTTGTTTATGAGTTAATAAATGTTGTTTGTGTACATGAATACTAACGAAATCGTAATTAACCGAATTTTTGAACGTACGTTTGCGAAATAGTGTTAATGAATATGTTCTATGGATACATGTTGTATTTAAAGGGGTCATATAATGCCATTTTTGTACAAGTTAATATGAATCTTTAGGGTCTAAATGAAAACTTTGTAATATACTTTTATTAAAAATTCTCATTAGTATTGTAAGAAAACACTCATTTTACCTGCTCAAAAACCGCTCTGTTTTCAGCACGCCGTTTAAGTGTATGTGCCTTTAAATGATAATGAGCTTCGCTGACTCCGCCCCTCTGTTCTGTGGGCGCTTTGACACAACGCACGTGGAGTGTTGACTTGACAACAGTTCAGGGTTTATTATGGCAGCGGGATTCTCTCTTACCCCTTTTCCACCAACAAGAACCGGGTGCTGGTTCAGAGCCAGAGCCAGAGCTGGTTCGGAGTTGGTTCGACTGACAAGCTTACTAAGAACCGGTTTGCCTTTCCACCGGCTAGAGAGCCACAACAGAGCCAGATCTTACGTCACTGCATACGTCTCATGTTGCCCAGCAACGCTAGTGCGGTAGCGCCAAACACAAACACGCTAGGCTTGTTCGAGATGCATCGGCTTCACGCAGATCGATCGCCGCATGACATCAAAGCACTGCGAAAGCGATCCAAAAGCACAAGGAGTCGTATGATCTCCAAACACTCCCGCAGCTCCGATCGGTCCGCGCCGCTCCGATGCATCTCGAACAAGCCATCAACAATAACGGACGTTGCGTTACTATGGATGCTCATGGGTTTGCAAAAATACATCGGAATCCAACGCGTTTGTGCAGCTCGCCGTAACTTACATAGACGGATATAATAATCAAGCTGCTATTAGCTCGACTAGCTGCTATTTAAAAATGGCGGTCACAAGTTTCTTGTTGGTCACGGTAACCCCGCCCCCAGCCCCTGACGCAATCGGTTCTTACTTGGCTCCGTTCTAGACCAGCAATGATTTGGTGCTACTTAAGAACCACTTTTCCTGGTTCGGAGCTGGTGCTTTGCGTGTGGAAAAACAAAGAACCGAATTGAAACTAGGCTCTGGCTCCGAACCAGCACCAGCTCTGCCTTGGTGGAAAAGGGGTATCTGAGGACACATTTTGTGCAACCATATCAGTTTGAACCGGAGTCGGACCCGAAACAAGATGACGCCCCGAAAAAAAGCTCGAACAGGACGAGAATGGTTGGTTAACAATGTCACTTTGGTCTATTTTTGTATGTACTGGCAGGGTAACGTTAGAGTTGTGAGATACAAACGCTATGTGTTTAACGTTACTTTAAGTTATAGGTTAGTTCGTTGACAGATTTATGTTGAAAAACTTTTTTTTTTGTAAATGTAGGCTTGTCAGTGATGCGTGACGTTATCTCAGGTACAACTATCGTGACTGAAACTGACTTGAGGTCATGTCAGTAATGATTCTAGCAGTAGTTGAAGGATACCTAAGAATTTGTTGTATATTTATGTTTAGTGCAGTATGAAAATGTTTTAAAACTTTTAAGTACATCTATAGTATTGTAACTGCATTGATATTCCTGTTAATATTCCTGTTACGTTAACTGTAACACCTGCGTACACAGTTTTTAATAACACAATAACTATAACGCGTTTTTCATTATAAACGTGGGATTATGAATTATATTGAGAATGTGTAACATTACATAGAATAGCCTACATGCCGTAACGCACCCTGAGTGTAAACATTAGCCACAATCATCGTGAAGCGTGCAATAAGGGATTTGCAAAGATTAATATAAAGGTGACTGAAACGTTACACTCACTTCTTCTGGAGGTCCAGCAGGAACACGAATAGTTGGTACCGATTCCTTTTTCAGTAGCAGCTTCTTATGCAAAACCTGATTATATAATGATGCCCTCGTTTTAAAAAATGCAGTCTGGTGAAAATGATTTGCGCAAATGATTTGAACGTTGCCGTCGGAATATTCCCTTCATACAACAAAACTCAGTCACTCGTCATTTCAGCGGTGCGGTTTTGAAACATTTAAAATGACTGCTGGTTCCTTATTACACCAAAACAGAACACACAATCGCTTAGACGGCGCCATTTGCTCCAAGTGTAAACAAAGACGAACTGGATTGACATCTCACTCACTGATGCGAGGCGGGTCTGTTGAAACACTGCTGTCAATCAACAGTCGTGGAGGGCGTGCGAGCTTGTGACGTCCACAAAACGAACGCTCGATTTGAGCAGGGGAAAACATTATTAAGGAGATTAAAACAAAACCACTGGATGGATTTTTATCATTATATGATGGCTGTGTACAGGCACTGCCAACACACATTTCAGTACAATCAACTTGTAAAAGTGCATGTACCATTATATGACCCCTTTAACTTACTCGTTTGTTTTATAAAAACGTGTTCAGTTTGAATCCTGGGAGTATGTGTATAAAATAAATAATTTTAAAATTGATGCCTCCTTAACCGTCTGTGCCGCGCAAGATATTGGAAATGCTTTGGGCGGGAAGTGCTCGGGGAGCGGGACAAAATGCTCGAATTTGAATTTCTGCAGTAACGTTAACGTTAGCCTTTAATATCGAGTTTGCTTTTTGTCTGTTCTTTTATTTGTCTTAATCGTTAGCTCTGATTTACATCGACTTTTTTCGCCCAAAATGATGTTGAAAGTCTTTGATAAAAGTCATTGGGTGCGTCTCAATCAGCTCTAGAGCTTAGATTCGATATTTCCCGTCACTATCCTCGGGCCTAGAGATCCAGAGACGTGCACTCCCACCGCAAGTGCGGCGTGGGACTAGATTTGCGGGCGCGGGCGCGGGCGGTAGCCTAAGGGCCCGTTCACATATCGCGTCTTTTGCGCGCTCAAGTTCATTATTTCAAATGGAGGCACGCGGTTTGCGCGCTCATAATGGAAGCGACGCGGTCGCGGTGCGACGCGCTCGTTTTTTCCAGGCGCGTCCGCGCCGCATCGAGATAAAAACATCTCAACTTTTCAGAATGCCGCAAGCGCACCGTAGGTCATGTGAGAGAGCAGCTGATGGTTGCTTAGCAACGACAGACGCCTCCGGAGCGCAACCGCCCTAGCGCTTCTTTGGAAAAAGGAGAACGCGTGCGCCTAGCGTTTTCTACGCGTTTTTAGGCGCGATATGTGAACGGGCCCTCTGTGTGCGAGTTGTGGGAGAATAAAACGATTCGCGGGACTCCCGCAAACTAGAAATATCTATGGATAAAACGAATACATTTTTATTTGTTTCATCCGCCTAGCTCGAGGTTTATTCAGGGGAAAAAATCAGGGTTTTCTTTCGTAAAAAAATAGATTTTTTGAAGAAATAATAGTATTTTCAAAACTAATTAATTACTTGGCCTGTAACAAACAATTTTCTACCACTTAAGTTAAATACAACATTTTTCTCCCCTTAGGACCGAAAGCTTTTTTCATGTTTGACGACTGAGGACGACAATTGCTATTAACTTACATGGTAAGTAATTTCTATTAATTTAAGTAATGCAGAAACTTTTAGATCAGGTACGCCTGTGTGTTTTACATTAATATCAACTACACAATCTTATTTTAGTCACAGTATGTTTAACAGTAACATTTAATTGTTAAATAGGCTACTTGTTTTATAGCTTTGAAATTGTCATAACCACCCAATCAAAATTGACAATTTAAAAGTGATAGTCCACTCATAAAATAAAAAAATGCTGTTAATTTACTCGCCCACAGGCCATCCAAGATGTAGGTGACTTTTTTCTTTAGTAGAACAGTAAAGGTTTTTTTTTTCTTTTTTTAGCTGAAACTGTGGTCCATGGTGATCATATAATGCAAGTCAAAAAGCATCACAAAAAAACATACAGGCAAAACAAAATTAATACCTGTGGGTCCTGACGATTCATTGAGGTTTAAGGTGCATTGAAGCGAATCGATCGTTCTATGCAAAAAACTGAACATTATTTACAACATTATTACTTGTGATCAGGATCGTGCACAGACATTTTGAGGGGCAGTGGCCTAAACCAAAAAAAAGGGGCACTAAAGGGGTGGTTGCTTGTTAACACAAATTATCCAGTTATTACTATATATACAATTAAAAGAGAAGAAAGCACATGCTCAAATACATTTTAGACTTTATTGTAGATGTTTTGATAGAACATCACAATTACACATTGCTGATTATAACAGAAACTATTTGCTGTTTTAAATTTTTATATTTACCTGTTCCATTTACAGCAACACTTTTTTATTTGGTACCATGTCCTGAAAGATCTTGATAAGCTAATTTTTTATAACTCACAATTACACATTGGTGATAATTACAGAAACCATTTACCGTTTTACCTTTTCCTTTTACAGCAAGACCTTTCTATTTGGTACCAAGTCCTGAAAGATCTTAATAACCTCATCTTTCTCAATAAGATGAAAAGTATTATCATTATCATTGTATTGCCTTTCTTTCTCATTCTTAACTTTTTCTGTCTCTGGCTCAGTTCCAAGACCTTCAATTTTACTCTGTTGAGTTGATTGTGAGGCAGTTTCATCTTAGAATATAATATAGTAATATAATATAGATAATGAATAACAAACCTGCTACGATCATATTTTAAATACAATTGTTAGGCTTAGTGCTAATTCAATTTATGTTCTTGTAATATATTTACTCTTCCATTCAAATCATTTAATGTCTATCTTTCTTGTTATCAAACTAGCATATTCAGAATCTTTTACTGTCAGCCAGTTTAACAACACTTACCTGTAAGTGTCTGATCATTTGACTGATGCTCAATGGGCTCTCCCTCACTCTCTGAGCCTGCCTCTGCCTTATCTTCAATGGAGTAATAAATAATAGACATTTAATTTCATATTTGCATACAGCATAAATCTATATACTATGCTAACATACAACTCATCTAGAGCTATGATGCAGCCTCCCTTCGCTCTTTCTCTCTTGGTCTTATTTTTTGTGAAGGCATTGTGGGTTTTTTTTTGGGGGGGGGGGGGGGGGGGGGGGGGATTTAGTTATTTGTATTAAATCTGATCGAGAGTAGAGTATAATAGTTTGATTAGACAAGCAGCTAATTCTAAGAACGTGGATATACAAGTGGATTGTCTCAAGTTATAGATTGTACACGTTAGCACTAGTAGAAGACCAAGAGCAAAACATTACCGACATAAATAAAATAAAAAAACATTAAAAAAGAATAATTTCACAGATTCAACCACTGTCTTGCACAGCCTACCTGTTAATGCGACAGCTTTCGTGAACTGACTCCGTTTCAAGAGAGCGCCGCAGACTGTGAGTGAGCGGGAAAACCTGGAGCGGATTAGCGGAATCAGCGGAATGCTTTGAGCGGAGCTCAGCGGTGGGGGTGGGGAAGAGGGGCACCTTAGTCGATGAGGGCAGAGGGGCAGTGGCTCAAGCCACCGGCCCACCCCCCTGTGCACGGCCCTGCTTGTGATTATTACCTGTGAACAGCCTCAGCAAACGGCCCTGAGTGCGTTAATGGCACTGTTGCATGTTAATAATTTTTAGTTTCTTGCGCAGACTGATCGTTTCAGTTCATAAGACCTCGATGTGTTATCTGGAGCCACTTGTAGACATTTATTATTATTATTTTTGACTCAAAGTGACGGTAGCCATTTACTTGCATTATATGAATCACAGAGGACGACGGTTTCAGCTAAAAAAACTGCTATACTGAAGAAAAAAATATTCTATTTTGAATGGTAACGTAGACATCAGTGTTTACTGTATATCTGAATAATGATTTTTGTATACTTCTGTGATGTATATACTTTGGCCAGTCATTAATACAAACTTTTATAGTTTTGTAAATGTTTATATTTTCTTGTCCTTTGCCATCCTCGGCGAAATCTGATTCTCTATTACAGATTTAAAAATAAGAAAAATAATCACAATTGCTTTTTCACAGACTGAAAACATTCTCACAAAAAGAGAGTGTGTCCTGAAGGCCGTCATTGTTTTTCTGGGGGAAATCCTCAAGACCTCGTATAGGAGTACCTTGTGAGTTGAAATTCCGCATATTTAGGGCCCAAGCCCAAAGGGCGAAGGCCCTATTGTTTTCCTAAGGATTATTAGGGCCCAAGCCCTAAGGGCGAAGGCCCTATTGTTTTCCTAAGGATTATTTATTATTATTATTATTATTAGGGCCCAAGCCCAAAGGGCGAAGGCCCTATTGTTTTCCTAAGGATTATTTATTATTATTATTATTAGGGCCCAAGCCCTAAGGGCGAAGGCCCTATTGTTTTCCTAAGGATTATTTATTATTATTATTATTATTAGGGCCCAAGCCCTAAGGGCGAAGGCCCTATTGTTTTCCTAAGGATTATTTATTAGGGCCCAAGCCCAAAGGGCGAAGGCCCTATTGTTTTCCTAAGGATTATTAGGGCCCAAGCCCAAAGGGCGAAGGCCCTATTGTTTTCCTAAGGATTATTTATTATTATTATTATTATTATTATTATTATTATTATTTTTTTTTTACTACCTTTTGGACACTTTTGGAGGCCTTAACATGCTCAAAAACTCCTGAAACTTTGCACACATGTCAGAACCCGCGGCCATCAGGGCCGGGCTGAAGATGGTACCCGGGCGTGGCAGGGGGGCTCGACAGCGCCCCCTGGAACGGGGTCCGTAAACATGGTCCATAAATAAAAAACGCTTGCATGAAATAATATGAAACTCGGTACACATGTAGATCTCATCGTTTCATATATACTTCGCACTCTAACTTTTTACCCCAGCCCAACAGGAAGTCGGCTATTTAGGCTTGTTTGGAAAACGCATGCAATGGAATGTGAAGTACTCCTCCTAGAGAATTCAAACACACGGCACGAAACTCGGTCAGCGTGAAGTCAAGACATTGAGGATGAAAGTTTGCGAGGGGATTTTTGATATCTCGAACGGTTTGGCCGTGGCGAGGAAACGAAATTATGGCGAGAAACGTGAAACGGGAAGTGTGTCATAACTACTGCATACATTAACTGATCTTGATGAAACTTCAGCAGTGTGTTCGTTGTAAGAGCCCGATCACATGGATGTGACTATTGTGAGTCAAAGTTATAGCGCCACCAACTGGCAGCAGGAAGTGTGTCACTTTCAAAATGCTTTGAAATCACCCTCTTATTTTTACCCGATTTGCTTCAAACTTCATCTGTATAATGTAAATACACGGCAGATGAAGACCTGTGAATGGATTCTTGATATCTTTGAAAACTGTTGCTGTGGCAATCCATCAAACTTTAATATTCTTTTTGGATGCTTTTGAGACTCTTAGCATGCCTGAAATTGCTTAAAATTGCATGAAACTCGACAGACAGATCACATTTATTAGCCAGGTGACATGTGCATAGTTTCAGAAACGGGCGTGGTGCAGGGACTCAGTAGCGCCACCTTTTGACAAAAGTGGGGGGGTTAGTTTCATCTAGAGTTACAAAAATCTGTATTTATATAGTTCTCCTCCAGCCAGACAACTTTCTAATTTACAGTCATTAGCAATAACCAAGAGGAAGTCAGATATTTTGGTTTGAATATGGTCATTTCTCTCTGAGCCTACGTCTCTGTGACTGCTCTCTGTGTGTGTGTGTCTGTGAGTGTGGGAAGGGGGAGGGGGAGTGGGGCTATGTGCCTGCTCTCTGTGTGTGTGTCTGTGAGTGTGGGAAGGGGGAGGGGGAGTGGGGCCATGTGCCTGCTCTCTGTGTGTGTGTGTCTGTGAGTGTGGGGAGGGGGAGGGGGAGTGGGGCTATGTGCCTGCTCTCTGTGAGTGTGGGGAGGGGGAGGGGGAGTGGGGCTATATTAACCATTTCACTGCTGTGTGGTTTGGCCTTCATTAAAAAGAAAATAAATGTCTTAAGCCTTGTATTTTTTAAATACGTTTTTTTAATAAAGGCATATAACAGACATGCTGCATTTAAATTTTTTTAATAAAACATTGTTTTTTATGTTTTTCAAGCCATTTGATTTGAGGACTTTTGAAATGTCCTCATAAACCACCCATAAGTTGTAATACCAGTGTAATACACATGCCATTATACAAATTTGTGTCCTCATAAATCACATAAACCAACCCACACACACATCAAATTGACGGTGGGTGGCAATAGTATATTTAAAAGACTTGATGTGTGTGTGTGTGTGAGAGAGAGAGAGAGAGAGAGAGAGAGAGAGAGAGAGAGAGAGAGAGAGAGAGAGAGAGAGAGAGAGAGAGAGAGAGAGAGGAGAGAGAGGAGGAGAGAGAGAGAGAGAGAGCATATTTTTTTTTTTTTCATGTGCTTGTCCTCCGGACAAGTAAATCTGTCATTCACTTGTCTGAGAAAAAAGTTGCTTGTCCGGATTTATTTATTTATTTATTTATTTATTTATTTATTCTGAAGCAATATTCTCATCAGTGTTCAATCAGCTTTGATATTTAAATCGGCATATTGTAATATCTGCATTGAATGTTGTGGATATTGACTAAGAATATTGAATATTACGTATGTTATCAATCACCCTAAATGCAATACGGTGTTAGTTATATATCTTAAAGTGCGATACTGTCGCATAATAGTGTCCCATGAAGGGCATCCCTCCCCCAATATTATTAAATGTCCTATTAGTGTCTTATTATTCTAAATAATTGAATTTATTGATCAAATTTAGGAATTTAAAATGAAAGATGAAGCATAGGCTACTGTTACCCTAGGTAGGGCTGATCAAATTAAATCATTTACACTGAAAAAATTACAATTGCATAAAATAATGTTATGAAATTGATTTAAATGTACAAATAAGAAACAGTGGAAAGAAGTATACTAGGCTACTTATAAACATAACACTAAATTGCCAATAGGTGGCGGCAGGCGGCCGTATTAATGAGTGAGTCATTTATTCATTCATTCAAACGATTCGTTTAAACGGTTGATTCATTCAAGAATGAGACAGATGTTTAGGAATTGCTCATTGAATCTTTGACTCAACCGAAACGATTCGGGTCAAAATGCTGAATCATTCAGTAATGAAAACAATGAGTGTTCCTGTGAGATGCGCCGTGGTTCTGCTGTGATTTTTGTTTGGAACTATTTTCGCTGCTGGAACAGAAGAAAAACAGCCAATATTACATCTAAAATGTAAGTGACTACATTTTAACTGTTTATTGAACTGTTGTAGGAAATCAATGTCACATTTTGATATGGTATTCAGGAAAAACAATTGAGGCTGCTTAACACATATGTTAAAATATAGAAACTCCACATTTAGATTTTTAGAGGCAGTTACAGTATGTTGTGTTAACTGAGTGTGTGTGTGTGTGTGCTGCGCTCATATAGATTTCTCCTCGCGAGCGTCAACAGCGCAACCTATTTATTATCCACAATCGATCGCAACAACATACAATAAATGTAATAAAATCAGAATCATTCTCTCGGTTTAGTGATTCCCTAGTTATGTATTTTGTTTGTTATTGATGTTCTAATCAGGCTACTTGACTTGTCCGTTCGGGCAAGTAAAATTCTCTTTTACTTGTCCTTCAAAAATCCATTTGTCCCGGACAAGCGGACAAGTTAGATGGGCTCTGGAAATACGAAGTCTCTATTTTCATGCTACTAGTACTTATTTTTTAGATATTAGTATCTATTCCATTAAGTACTAGTACTTATTCATTAACGACTAGTGCTTATCCTGTTTAGAATATTCAAAGTGCTTATTCAATTTGTATGCTTATTTATATTTTCAGAGCAGAAAATTCGATTTTTCTGCTTATTAAATATTGCATCTAAAATGTAAGTGACTTGACGTGTGTGTGTGTGTGTGTGTGTGTGTGTGTGTGAGTGTGTGTGTGAGAGAGAGAGAGAGATTGTGTCTGTTACAGTGACAAGAGTTTTTAAGCCTTGTCTTTTTGGATATATATATATATATATATATATATATATATATATATTAATGTGCATACAACCCATGTATTTTAAATGTATTGTTTGCTTTAAATTAAATTAAGATTGTATGTTTGGTAATTGAACCTAAATAAATGTAAAATGAATGTGCTATATTTCAGATCAATATATTTGTTTTCCTTCATTTTAATCAACACTAACTTTATTCTCATCTGAATTATAAATAACTTATTTCTTTATAAAATAATAAATCCTGAATAATCCAGACCAACCAGAGCACACTATTTCTACAACATCATCAGTGCTGAAGCGGGACTACCAGAGCCGTTCGGCAGATAGCGAGCAGATATTTTGTGTCACGTCGTGCACAATAACCCTAAGGCACCAGGGTGGCCACCGGCTTTATATATATATATATATATATATATATATATATATATATATATATATATATATATATATATATAAATATAGCTGCGAGCAGCGATGAAGGGCCAAAGCCGGCGGTACCGCCACCCTGGTGCACCAGGGTTGCGGTGCCACCGGCTTGGGCCCGTAATCGCTGCTCGCAGCTATATTTTATTATTATTATTCTTCTAATTATTTTTTTACTACCTTTTGGACACTTTTGGAGGCCTTAACATGCTCAAAAACTCCTGAAACTTTGCACACATGTCAGAACCCGCGGCCATCAGGGCCGGGCTGAAGATGGTACCCGGGCGTGCCAGGGGGGCTCGACAGCGCCCCTGGAACGGGGTCCGAAAACATGGTCCATAAATCAAACACGCTTGCATGTAATAATATGAAACTCGGTACACATGTAGATCTCATCGTTTCATATATACTTCGCACTCTAACTTTTTACCCCAGCCCAACAGGAAGTCGGCTATTTAGGCTTGTTTGGAAAACGCATGCAAAGGAATGTGAAACACTCCTCCTAGAGAATTCAAACACACGGCACGAAACTCGGTCAGCGTGAAGTCAAGACATTGAGGATGAAAGTTTGCGAGGGGATTTTTGATATCTCGAACGGTTTGGCCGTGGCGAGGAAACGAAATTATGGCGAGAAACGTGAAACAGGAAGTGTGTCATAACTACTGCATACATTAACTAATCTTGATGAAACTTCAGCAGTGTGTTCGTTGTAAGAGCCCGATCACATGGATGTGACTATTGTGAGTCAAAGTTATAGCGCCACCAACTGGCAGCAGGAAGTGTGTCACTTTCAAAATGCTTTTAAATCACCCTCTTATTTTTACCCGATTTGCTTCAAACTTCATGTGCATAATGTAGACACATGCCAGATGTAGACCTGTGAAAGGATTATTGATATCTTAGACACTGTTGCCATGGCAATGCATCAAACATTAATATTCCTTTTTTTAAGCTTTTTCATGCTTTTTTATGCTTTCGGGCACTTTTGGGGTTCTTAACGTGCTCGAAAACTCTTGAAACTTTGCACACAGGACAAAACCCGCGGCCATCAGGGCCAGGCTGAAGCTGGTACCCGGGCGTGGCAGGGGGGCTCGACAGCGCCCCTTGAACGGGTCCGACAATTTGGTCCATATATCCAACACGCTTTACCCTATTTGCTTCAAACTTGATGTGTATAATGTAGACACAAGCCAGATGTAGACCTGTGAAAGGATTGTTGATATCTTAGATGCTGTTGCCGTGACAACGCATCAAACTTTAATATTCTTTTTGGATACTTTTGAGATTCTTAGCGCACTTTTGGGGCCCTTAACATGCTCAAAAACTCTTGAAACTTTGCACACGGGTCAGAAACCGCGGCCATCAGGGCCGGGCTGAAGCTGGTACCCGGGCGTGGCAGGGGGGCTCGACAGCGCCCCCTGGAACGGGGTCCGAAAACTTGGTCCATAAATCAAACAGGCTTTACCCGATTTGCTTCAAACTTGATGTGTATAATGTAGACACACGCCAGATGTAGACCTGTGAAAGGATTGTTGATATCTTAGATGCTGTTGCCGTGACAATGCATCAAACTTTAATATTCTTTTTGGATACTTTTGAGACTCTCAGCGCACCTTTGGGGCCCTTAACGTGCTCAAAAACTCTTGAATCTTTGCACACGGGTCAGAACCCGCGGCCATCAGGGCCGGGCTGAAGCTGGTACCCGGGCGTGGCAGGGGGGCTCGACAGCGCCCCTGGAACGGGGTCCGAAAACTTGGTCCATAAATCAAACACGCTTGCATGTAATAATATGAAACTTGGTACACATATAGATCTCATCGATTCATATATCCTTTGTACTTTTACTTTTTACCCCAGCCCAACAGGAAGTCGGCTATTATGGTTTGTTTGAAAGCGTATGCCCCTGGAATTCGATATACTACTCCTAGAGAATTCAACCAATCGCCACGAAACTCAGTCAGCATGAAGTCAAGACATTGAGGATGAAAAATTGCCAGGGGATTTTTGATATCTCGAACGGTTTGGCCGTGGCGAGGAAACGAATTTATGGCGAATAATGGAAACAGGAAGTGTGTTATAACTTCTGCATACATTAACTGATCTTGATGAAACTTCAGCAGTGTGTTCGCTGTAAGAGTCCGATCACATGGATGTGACTATTGTGAGTCAAAGTTATAGCGCACATGCACAGGATGTGTCACTTTAAGCTTGAATACTCTTTTTACCGATTTGCTTAAATTCGTATAATGTAATACTGCAGTAAGACGGGAGGGATTTGTTCTTTGAATGTTGCTGTGGAAGCATCAAACTTTAATATTCTTGTTTGATGCTTTTGATGCCTGATCATTTGAAAGCGTTTTACATTTAATCATTTTAACTACTATTCTTTTCATGCATGAGTACTATGTTTTAGATACTAGTATCTATTCTTAAGTATTAGTACTTATTCATTAGCGACTGTGCTTTTTCTTTAGTACTAGTGCCTATTCTTTAGATAGTATGCTTATTTTTTAGATATTCTTTTGAATACGTATTGTAGCTATGAATAAGTACTGGTATCATTTAATAGGTACTAGTTGTAATGATTAGAACTAGTATTTATTGAATAAATACTAGTATCTATTAATAGGTACTATTATCTAAAATGTATTTTCTCTCTCTCTTCTCTGAGCATATGGCAAGCGTTTTAACATTTAATCATTTTTACTATAGTTCTATTTTCATGCTACTAGTACTTATTTTTTTAGATATTAGTATCTATTCCATTAAGTACTAGTACTTATTCATTAGCGTACTAATGCTTATTCTGTTTTATGAATATTCAAAGTGCTTATTAATTTGTATGCTTATTTATATTTTCAGAGCAGAAATCGATTTTTCTGCTTATTCAATATTGCATCTAAAATGTGACTTGACGTGTTTTTGTAGTTGTGTGTTGTGTGTGTGTGTGTTGTGTGTTGTTGTGCTGTGTTGTGTGTGTGTGTGTGTGTGTGTGTGTGTGTGTGTGTGTGCGTGTTGTGTGCGGTGTTGTGGTGTGTTTGTTGTGTTGGTGTGTGTGTGTGGTGTGTGTGTGTTGTGTGAGAGAGAGATTGTGTCTGTTACAGTGACAAGAGTTTTTAAGCCTTGTCTTTTTGGATATTATATATATTTTTTATTAAAAAAAATGTGCATACAACCCATGTATTTCAAATGTATTGTTTGCTTTAAATTAAATTAAGATTGTATGTTTGGTAATTGAACCTAAATAAATGTAAAATGAATGTGCTATATTTCAGATCAATATATTTGTTTTCCTTCATTTTAATCAACACTAACTTTATTCTCATCTGAATTATAAATAACTTATTTCTGTATAAAATAAAAAATCCCGAATAATCCAGACCAACCAGAGCACACTATTTCTACAACATCATCAGTGCTGAAGCGGGACTACCAGAGCCGTTCGGCAGATAGCGAGCAGATATTTTGTGTCACGTCGTGCACAATAACCCTAAAGGCACCAGGGTGGCGATGCCACCGGCTTATATATATATATTTATATATATATATATATATATATATATATATATATATATATATATATATATATATATATATATATATATATATATATATAAATAAATATAGCTGCGAGCAGCGATGAAGGGCCAAAGCCGGCGGTACCGCCACCCTGGTGCACCAGGGTTGCGGTGCCACCGGCTTGGGCCCGTAATCGCTGCTCGCAGCTATATTTATTATTATTATTATTATTCTTCTAATTATTTTTTTACTACCTTTTGGACACTTTTGGAGGCCTTAACATGCTCAAAAACTCCTGAAACTTTGCACACATGTCAGAACCCGCGGCCATCAGGGCCGGGCAGAAGATGGTACCCGGGCGTGGCAGGGGGGCTCGACAGCGCCCCCTGGAACGGGGTCCGAAAACATGGTCCATAAATCAAACACGCTTGCATGTAATAATATGAAACTCGGTACACATGTAGATCTCATCGTTTCATATATACTTCGCACTCTAACTTTTTACCCCAGCCCAACAGGAAGTCGGCTATTTAGGCTTGTTTGGAAAACGCATGCAAAGGAATGTGAAACACTCCTCCTAGAGAATTCAAACACACGGCACGAAACTCGGTCAGCGTGAAGTCAAGACATTGAGGATGAAAGTTTGCGAGGGGATTTTTGATATCTCGAACGGTTTGGCCGTGGCGAGGAAACGAAATTATGGCGAGAAACGTGAAACAGGAAGTGTGTCATAACTACTGCATACATTAACTAATCTTGATGAAACTTCAGCAGTGTGTTCGTTGTAAGAGCCCGATCACATGGATGTGACTATTGTGAGTCAAAGTTATAGCGCCACCAACTGGCAGCAGGAAGTGTGTCACTTTCAAAATGCTTTTAAATCACCCTCTTATTTTTACCCGATTTGCTTCAAACTTCATGTGCATAATGTAGACACATGCCAGATGTAGACCTGTGAAAGGATTATTGATATCTTAGACACTGTTGCCATGGCAATGCATCAAACATTAATATTCCTTTTTTTAAGCTTTTTCATGCTTTTTTATGCTTTCGGGCACTTTTGGGGTTCTTAATGTGCTCGAAAACTCTTGAAACTTTGCACACAGGACAAAACCCGCGGCCATCAGGGCCAGGCTGAAGCTGGTACCCGGGCGTGGCAGGGGGGCTCGACAGCGCCCCCTTGAACGGGTCTGACAATTTGGTCCATATATCCAACACGCTTTACCCTATTTGCTTCAAACTTGATGTGTATAATGTAGACACAAGCCAGATGTAGACCTGTGAAAGGATTGTTGATATCTTAGATGCTGTTGCCGTGACAACGCATCAAACTTTAATATTCTTTTTGGATACTTTTGAGATTCTTAGCGCACTTTTGGGGCCCTTAACATGCTCAAAAACTCTTGAAACTTTGCACACGGGTCAGAAACCGCGGCCATCAGGGCCGGGCTGAAGCTGGTACCCGGGCGTGGCAGGGGGGCTCGACAGCGCCCCCTGGAACGGGGTCCGAAAACTTGGTCCATAAATCAAACAGGCTTTACCCGATTTGCTTCAAACTTGATGTGTATAATGTAGACACATGCCAGATGTAGACCTGTGAAAGGATTGTTGATATCTTAGATGCTGTTGCCGTGACAACGCATCAAACTTTAATATTCTTTTTGGATACTTTTGAGATTCTTAGCACACTTTTGGGGCCCTTAACATGCTCAAAAACTCTTGAAACTTTGCACACGGGTCAGAAACCGCGGCCATCAGGGCCGGGCTGAAGCTGGTACCGGGCGTGGCAGGGGGGCTCGACAGCGCCCCTGGAACGGGGTCTGAAAACTTGGTCCATAAATCAAACACGCTTGCATGTAATAATATGAAACTTGGTACACATATAGATCTCATCGATTCATATATCCTTTGTACTTTTACTTTTTACCCCAGCCCAACAGGAAGTCGGCTATTATGGTTTGTTTGAAAGCGTATGCCCCTGGAATTCGATATACTACTCCTAGAGAATTCAACCAATCGCCACGAAACTCAGTCAGCATGAAGTCAAGACATTGAGGATGAAAAATTGCCAGGGGATTTTTGATATCTCGAACGGTTTGGCCGTGGCGAGGAAACGAATTTATGGCGAATAATGGAAACAGGAAGTGTGTTATAACTTCTGCATACATTAACTGATCTTGATGAAACTTCAGCAGTGTGTTCGCTGTAAGAGTCCGATCACATGGATGTGACTATTGTGAGTCAAAGTTATAGCGCCACCAACTGGCAGCAGGAAGTGTGTCACTTCCTAAAGGCTTTGAAATCACCCTCTTATTTTTAACCGATTTGCTTCAAACTTCATCTGTATAATGTAAATACACTGCAGATGAAGACCTGTGAAGGGATTCTTGATATCTTTGAAACTGTTGCTGTGGCAACGCATCAAACTTTAATATTCTTGTTTGATGCTTTTGATGCTCTGAGTCAATATGGCAAGCCGTTTTAACATTTAATCATTTTAACCTAGTAGTCTCTTTTTTCATGCTACTAGTACTTATTTTTTAGATACTAGTATCTATTCCATTAAGTAATAGTACTTATTCATTAGCAACTAGTGCTTATTCTTTAGTACTAGTGCCTATTCTTTAGATAGTAGTGCTTATTCTTTAGATATTCTTTTGAATACGTATTAGTAGCTAATGAATAAGTACTGGTATCTATTTAATAGGTACTAGTATGTAATGACTTAGAACTAGTATTTATTGAATAAATACTAGTATCTATTAATAGGTGCTATTATCTAAAATGTCATTTTCTCTCTCTCTCTCTCTGAGCCAATATGGCAAGCCGTTTTAACATTTAATCATTTTAACATACTAGTCTCTATTTTCATGCTACTAGTACTTATTTTTTAGATATTAGTATCTATTCCATTAAGTACTAGTACTTATTCATTAGCGACTAATGCTTATTCTGTTTAGAATATTCAAAGTGCTTATTCAATTTGTATGCTTATTTATATTTTCAGAGCAGAAAATCCGATTTTTCTGCTTATTCAATATTGCATCTAAAATGTGACTTGACGTGTGTGTGTGTGTGTGCGTGCGTGCGTGCGTGCGTGCGTGCGTGCGGTGCGTGCGTGCGTGTGCTGTGTGTGTGTGTGTGTGTGTGTTTGTGTGTGTGTGAGAGAGAGAGATTGTGTCTGTTACAGTGACAAGAGTTTTTAAGCCTTGTCTTTTTGGATATATATATATTTTTTATAAAAGAAAAATGTGCATACAACCCATGTATTTCAAATGTATTGTTTGCTTTAAATTAAATTAAGATTGTATGTTTGGTAATTGGACCTAAATAAATGTAAAATGAATGTGCTATATTTCAGATCAATATATTTGTTTTCCTTCATTTTAATCAACACTCTGGAAGCGGGACTACCAGAGCCGTTCGGCAGATAGCGAGCAGATATTTTGTGTCACGTCGTGCACAATAACCCTAAAGGCACCAGGGTGGCGATGCCACCGGCTTTATATATATATATATGTAGCGATATATACCGGTACCGCCGGCCAAAGCCAGCGGTACCGCCACCCTGGTGCACCAGGGTTGCGGTGCCACCGGCTTGGGCCCGTAATCGCTGCTCGCAGCTATATTTATTATTATTATTATTCTAATTATTTTTTTACTACCTTTTGGACACTTTTGGAGGCCTTAACATGCTCAAAAACTCCTGAAACTTTGCACACATGTCAGAACCCGCGGCCATCAGGGCCGGGCAGAAGATGGTACTCGGGCGTGGCAGGGGGGCTCGACAGCGCCCCCTGGAACGGGGTCCGAAAACATGGTCCATAAATCAAACACGCTTGCATGTAATAATATGAAACTCGGTACACATGTAGATCTCATCGTTTCATATATACTTCGCACTCTCACTTTTTACCCCAGCCCAACAGGAAGTCGGCTATTTAGGCTTGTTTGGAAAACGCATGCAAAGGAATGTGAAACACTCCTCCTAGAGAATTCAAACACACGGCACGAAACTCGGTCAGCGTGAAGTCAAGACATTGAGGATGAAAGTTTGCGAGGGGATTTTTGATATCTCGAACGGTTTGGCCGTGGCGAGGAAACGAAATTATGGCGAGAAACGTGAAACAGGAAGTGTGTCATAACTACTGCATACATTAACTAATCTTGATGAAACTTCAGCAGTGTGTTCGTTGTAAGAGCCCGATCACATGGATGTGACTATTGTGGGTCAAAGTTATAGCGCCACCAACTGGCAGCAGGAAGTGTGTCACTTTCAAAATGCTTTTAAATCACCCTCTTATTTTTACCCGATTTGCTTCAAACTTCATGTGCATAATGTAGACACATGCCAGATGTAGACCTGTGAAAGGATTATTGATATCTTAGACACTGTTGCCATGGCAATGCATCAAACATTAATATTCCTTTTTTTAAGCTTTTTCATGCTTTTTTATGCTTTCGGGCACTTTTGGGGTTCTTAACGTGCTCGAAAACTCTTGAAACTTTGCACACAGGACAAAACCCGCGGCCATCAGGGCCAGGCTGAAGCTGGTACCCGGGCGTGGCAGGGGGGCTCGACAGCGCCCCCTTGAACGGGTCCGACAATTTGGTCCATATATCCAACACGCTTTACCCTATTTGCTTCAAACTTGATGTGTATAATGTAGACACAAGCCAGATGTAGACCTGTGAAAGGATTGTTGATATCTTAGATGCTGTTGCCGTGACAACGCATCAAACTTTAATATTCTTTTTGGATACTTTTGAGATTCTTAGCGCACTTTTGGGGCCCTTAACATGCTCAAAAACTCTTGAAACTTTGCACACGGGTCAGAAACCGCGGCCATCAGGGCCGGGCTGAAGCTGGTACCCGGGCGTGGCAGGGGGGCTCGACAGCGCCCCCTGGAACGGGGTCCGAAAACTTGGTCCATAAATCAAACAGGCTTTACCGATTTGCTTCAAACTTGATGTGTATAATGTAGACACATGCCAGATGTAGACCTGTGAAAGGATTGTTGATATCTTAGATGCTGTTGCCGTGACAACGCATCAAACTTTAATATTCTTTTTGGATACTTTTGAGATTCTTAGCACACTTTTAGGGCCCTTAACATGCTCAAAAACTCTTGAAACTTTGCACACGGGTCAGAAACCGCGGCCATCAGGGCCGGGCTGAAGCTGGTACCCGGGCGTGGCAGGGGGGCTCGACAGCGCCCCCTGGAACGGGGTCCGAAAACTTGGTCCATAAATCAAACACGCTTGCATGTAATAATATGAAACTTGGTACACATATAGATCTCATCGATTCATATATCCTTTGTACTTTTACTTTTTACCCCAGCCCAACAGGAAGTCGGCTATTATGGTTTGTTTGAAAGCGTATGCCCCTGGAATTCGATATACTACTCCTAGAGAATTCAACCAATCGCCACGAAACTCGGTGTGCACGAAGTCAAGACATTGAGGATGAAAAATTGCCAGGGGATTTTTGATATCTCGAACGGTTTGGCCGTGGCGAGGAATCGAATTTATGGCGAATAATGAAAACAGGAAGTGTGTTATAACTTCTGCATACATTAACTGATCTTGATGAAACTTCAGCAGTGTGTTCGCTGTAAGAGCCCGATCACATGGATGCGACTATTGTGAGTCAAAGTTATAGCGCCACCAACTGGCAGCAGGAAGTGTGTCACTTCCTAAATGCTTTGAAATCACCCTCTTATTTTTACCCGATTTGCTTCAAACTTTATGTGTATAATGTAGACACACGGCAGATGTAGACCTGTGAATGGATTCTTGATATCTTTGAAACTGTTGCTGTGGCAAGCCATCAAATTTTACCATCCAATTAGAATGCTTTTGAGACTCTTAGCATGCTTAAAATTGCATGAAACTCCTCAGACACATCACATTTATTAGCCAGTAGACATGTGCAAAGTTTTAGAAACGGGCGTGGTGAGGGCTCAGTAGCGCCACCTTTTGACAAAAGTGGGGTTGTTAGTTTTATCTACAGTTACAAAAATCAGTATGTATATTGTACTCATCAAACCGGATAACTTTCTAATTTATTGTTAATAGCTTGGACCAACAGAAAGTCAGATATTGTGGTTTGAATAGCTATGTATTCTGGGTTTCTTTCCCTCTCTCTGACAGTCTCTTGACTGTGTGTGCGCTTGTGTGTCTGTGTGGGGAGGGGGGAGGATCCTCTCTGTCTCGCGCGCACACATTCACTCCAGCTTGAGGGAGAGGCGCGCGCGTCGAAGTGAAGTGTGTGTGTGCGCGCGAGAGCGGCGGGGTGGCGCGAACTCGCGCGTACACACACACTCCAACTTGAGAGAGAGGCGCGCGCAGCGAAGTATGTGTGTATGTGGGGGGGGGGGGGGGGGGGGGGTCTTGTTGAACTGAGCGTGTGTGTGTGTCAAAGTAGAAAAATAATACAATTATATGCAGTGGACCGACGCGAAATGTGCGGAAATCCATTTGATTGTAGTTTAAGTGAGAAATAATTTCAGTGCTCTGGTCAACCGCTGTAGAGTGAAAACTGGTGCCTGCAGTTTACAGCTCTCAAAAGAATGATGTGAGCATGTGTGATTGACAGTGTGTGTGGACCAAATAGCTCAATACGAGAGCCAACGAGAAACAAAAAGACATGTGAAATAAAATCACATCATTGTGTTTTAAAGAAGATTGGTTTGATTAATGTGCGTTCTATGAAAAAATGTGGTTGTGTATTAAAACATTTAATCAATTAAATCAAATGTTCAAATGCTCAAGCTTTGTTTTCATTGTTTTTTAAGCTTTGTTCGTTTATATTATCTTTTGACTCTACAAAAAAATGGATAAAGTATAAAAAAATTCAGATTCCCCATTTATAAGAGAAATTATAGACATATTAGTGCTCTTATTGCAACTTGTCTGAGAAAATCTGCAGCTTCCTTATGTGGGACAGTTATGCCCCTAATGTGGGACACTGAAAAATCTATGATAAAATACCAAAAATTACATTGATACATGTAGAATAGTAAAATCTTATTTTATTTTAGATTCTCTATTAAATCTTAGTTAGCATTTTTCTTTGTTATGAATGGACTTTGGACCAAAATAATGTGGTACAATTACAACTAAAAAAAGAAATGTACAATTGTTTCTATTTGCTCTTGACCAAAACAGCATAATGGATAAACCCCTTCTTTAGTATTAATAAAATAATTACATGGATAATATGTATTTATTTTTTTAAAGTGAGTTTCTTTGACTTATTTATTAGGAATTACATATTTATTAATATCTGACCACAGATTGTGTAAAAAGGTCATGAAAATCCTGTTCCATTTCATCAATTCCTAGGTGAAATTTTTTATTTAGTTAAGATTTGTCGAATATAAACATTATTCTTTTTTTATTAAAATAAAATACAAAAATGCTTCAATGGAATTATGCTTGCAAAGAAATTGATAAGAGGAATGAAACACACACTCTTGGAAAAATGCTCTTTTTTGAATGAGTGAAGGTGGCTCTTAAAAGAGCCGTTGTTGCCCTTAAAAGGACATGGTAGCTTCATCTTGTGAGTTCCACCTGTAGAGCTTCTTTTAAGTTGTTCAGAAGAAGCTCGTTTCCTCTTTGTGTCAAGTGGACCCCGTCTCTGCACAGATGGAACAAGCCGATGTTTCTGTGGTGAATGCAACGCATGTTCCTCTCTGCCAAGAAGCCAGATATGGCGCCGTTGATCCACCGGCGGCTCCGTTCAATGCCATAGCCAGACCTGCTCGTCTGACCTCTCCAATTGAGACGAGGTAGAATGCCAGAAAACACCAGCCTGCTTCTGGGAAACATTTTGCAGACTTCAGCCAGGTCACATTTTATTTCCCGAAGGAAATCGAGGCGGTTGCTGCCCTCCCGCTGCCCACACAAACTATTCCCACCCAGATGAATAATGATTATGTCTGGAGCAGGAGCTTTGGTCCTGAGAGAACGCAGAGCTGGAAAGAGCTGTTCCCAAAGTCTTCCTCCTCTCCCATCCCAGTTAATATCACCAATGTAAACCAAAGTTTTCGTCCAGACGCTGATCACAGATGTGAGTATGCAATCTCCGAATGATTGAACTCCCAACGATCCATACGCATGGTGCCATCTCAAAGAATTGTTAGAGAATGTGTTTGATTACGACCATTATTTATTATGAGTATTGCACGGTGATTGCCAAAGGGCGGTGCTGTTGCGTATTCTACAAGCCCCACCCAACAGCGCTTCAGACCGGTTCACACTCAATGAATTTATCTCACATTTGGACAAGCGATTTCTGAACGATTGTTTATGGGTTGTGACAATGTTTGCGATGTGGAAATGGTGTGTTTTAGACTTCCAATAAAAATAAGCTTACTTTGCAATAAAAGAACCATCAGCACCACAAGGTCGAGCCAATGCTTGATAGGCCTACATGAATTTAATTATTTTAATTATTAGCTCTTTTAGGACGTCCTGTCACAAGAAGGAGTATAAGCACATTATTGGGAACATTTCTCAATAGACAGATGTGACTAGTACCAGTATTATAATAGTAAAAAGTAGCCTGTGTAAGTAAAAAAAAAAAAAAGAAAAGTAAACGTATGGTCATAAAATATTATCTGGTTTTATGTACAGAACAGACTGAATATGAATAAATGCATTCTTTTCAAAGCATTTAATTTATTGATTATTGATATCCTGTATATATGCAGACATAGGCCTATTGTTCTCTTGATTTTAAAGCTTATTTACCCTTTCTAGTCATTCTCAATTTTGGCTAGTGATGCATTCCTGACATATCCAAAATAAAAAGGTTTCTGCTCATAAGTCATTCTGAATAGACACATAATAACACATACATATTTAGAAAGCCAACCCTTGAGAGTCCAGTTCAAGGCTCAAAATGAAACAGACTGTTATATATATATATATATATATATATATATATATATATATATATATATATATATATATATATATATATATATATAAGCTTAAACATAAAAACAAAAACAACAAATATTGATAATATATTAGTTTAAATGTTTTAAAATAGTATGTGAATGTAGGATTGCAACTTATAACCACAATAAAGTGTAGCCACAATTGTGGTCATGTTTCATTTCAAGTCTGACTCTAAAATTATGTAATTTATGAAGCCTATTTACAATACTGTGAAATGTAGAATTTGATATTTTAGAGAAAGCTGATCAAGCTATATCATTGCCCTGTAAACACCGATTTACAGTCTTTGACTAATGTCTGGCGAGGGCGAACTGGCCCATTCATGGTGTATTCATGTAAATCGGTGAACGTTTCACAATTCTGCTGGTATGAGACTTAATCTCATCATTCTTTTGTTTAGTGTCGCCAGGTTGAACTGCGGCATTTGGCAATAATGTTTGCATTTTCAAATGAGCTTAATCCTACTGACTCTCTGTATTACTGGAGACAAGCAACAAATCCTTAAAAAAACATTTTTTCTACAACAACAATAAAACATGTAAACAATTATTTTTAAAATAGTATTTCAACATTTTTTAAATATACTTTACACGCTAAAGAGATCAATGAGAATTTATTTGAACACTTTGACTATTGTTTAAATACTTCTGATGGTTTTGTAAACTCTCCCTGTACTTCCCAGTTACCTTTTTCATGAACTAATTTTGTGTCACATTTATTTTGATGCAAACATTGAGTTCAGTGTGCATCGGTCATATAATGATGTAGGCTAACTCTTGAAAGCGTGCAACGATTCTTTTAAATGCATTTGATTTTTCACTTTTTGAATAGAAAATTATTTTTTTAACACAAGCCAAGAACTACACGGTAAGTGGAAGCTTAAAGTTATGTAACTGCGGCATTAACCAAGTGAGGCGATAATGTTCGCAAGTTATTGCAGCCTGTTCTCACGTAAATGCGTCTCTATACCACGGATTAACTCATTTTCGCTATATGAATGACAAAAACACTGCTATAGACACGCATTTACTGTACTCGCTTATGCAAATGTATCTGTTGAATAGAGACAAGAGAATGAGCTTAATCACTGTCTGTCCCCAGCCGGCAGTTGACTACCTGTGTATTACACGTAAACAAGTATCTTTTGTATAGAGACAAGAGAATGAGCTTAATCACTGTCTGTCACCGGCAGTTAGTCTCAGCCTCAGACGTCACGCCCACGGAACGTCAGTCTAAGGTCTGGCTACGCGAGACTAACCGGCAGTTGACTACCTGTGTATTACACGTTGTTGAAATGTTGTTGGAAAAGTTTGACTTTTTATTCTCATTAATAGCTTCTCCAAAGCTCCTCATGTTCAGTTTTCTTTAAATGTAATTAGTCATTGCACTTTACATAACACTTTCAAATTTGACAGCTTGTTTTTTTTTTTACATTCTGCAGACTAATCAAAGAAAAAAGTCACAACATAACAGCGTATAAAAAGATACATCTAAATGATAATAAATACTTAATCATTAAATTATTATAGTTTACTTTGCTTTTCAAAAATACAGTCTAATATTAGTTGATGACAACATTTTTTTCATAAATCAACAAATATAGCCTAATAGTTTGTTTACAACTGTTTGAGGAAATATTAAAGAATGTGTTTGTGACCCAATGTTCCCTTTTTAAATCTTTAATAATTTATTGTTTACAGTTTCTCAAGTAACCAGTATGCTCAATTCAATAAAATGTCTTTAAATCAGGTGTCAAAAACGAACAAATAACTGTTAACAATTTACAACAAAACACTGAGATATTGTAAATTACCTCAGATTATATATCATTATAATACAAAAAGTGACACATAATTAGACTTGAGTAACAATTAAAAGTCTTTATGTAGGAACAGAAAAGTAATAATTAAAAAAGGTATTTGAAATAAATATGTGTATGATTTTCATGAGGTCAAAATAAAACTACATTGACAGAGGTAGTATCAACTGAATTTAAACATGCATTTTTTAAGCTACTCATTTTAAATGAGGCAAACTGATAGGGAAATACAGGTGAAATATAGTACTAATATATTTACTATATTATATAGACTCATTTCATGCAAAGTGAGATATTTAAAGCTTTATTTGTTATAATTGTGATGTTTATGGCTTACAGCTTATTAAAACCCCAAATCAATTATTGTTTGGTATTGTACAGAAGTAAGGGAGACATTATGATGTAAAGGTTTTTTTTTATTTGTAAACTATTTAGAAAGTTAAAAATTCAATCAAAACAATAAGACAATGCAAATATATTAAATATAGGCTAAATCTAAGTGTAAAGAAGCTAAATATAAATATATAAAATAGCAAACACAAATATAATATATAACTAGGCTATTTAAAAACAGTGCACATTGAAAAGTAAAGTGGGCTCATGCATCCTCGTCTTCCACTGGAAGAGCAGATTGTGTAATGTCGTCATGTAGGTCTGTAAAAGAAAAAAGAAAATTTAATTGTTTCCAATTGGAGGCATGTAGGCTAATAAACAAAAACTGGAATGATATGAGCCACAAAAATTAAAATGTTTTACCATCTTGGCAAAAGTCTTTAGATGAAATTAACATGTCTGCATTTTCCACTGCTGAATCCGTTTGTGTGGCGATGTGATTTAGGTCTGTGAAAAAAAGGATGTTATCATTGTTTTGACTAGACTAGAGTATAAAATTGTTGTAGAACACAAAATGCCTTACCATCTTTGCAAAAGACTTTGGTTGCTGCTAAAAGCTCAGCTGATGCTTGAGCTTCTGAAAGTTTTGTTTTTGTTTTGCTGAGTTCTGTTCTTAAAGTTTGAACAGTGTATTGAAGTGCAACTTGTTGCTTTTGCCACCGTGACATAATGGTCATTACATCAGTAGCAAGGGTGCAAAGTTGTTGACCCGTTTCTCTGGGGTTGACTGTGGGGTCATGGCACTTGTACTATTGAAAGGGCAAAGAATTAATGTTAAAATCGTTATGGTTTGTGTAACTGAAAATATTATGTAGAAGTCAAAGCAAAATAATAAAGGCATAAAATATGTCTTACAGCAAGCAGTTGAAGGCGATCATGAATCACGTCAGCCTCAGGGTGGTGGATTCTGGGAATTTTAGAGGGTGACTTGTATTCTGCCATGATCTGAACTAAAGTTAAAAATAGATACAATAAATAATCAAACAATACAAGCATGTAATAGTGGAAATAGGCCTCTGTCTACTGGTATAATATGCAAATAAAGATATTTTCAAAGTGCTTCAGTCCTATTTTTTACTTAAGTCACATGCAGCGAATTTAGTGTGTAGCTGTAAATTAAGGACAAAAAAAATACAAGTCAATCGAGTAATAGTCCTGATACTTTTTGAAAACGCTGTAGAAAAATATACAGATTTAAACTTTTCTATAAAGAAAAAAAAGCGCTCAGACAACAATTTTAAACACAATTGTGCAATGTTGAAGCATTAAGCTATTATAAGCTGTAACAAGATATGGTAAGACACAGTTGAATTAATATAAATCATGTTAAAGATTGTTGGATCAGTCGCTGCACAGTTGAATGAGCTAATGAGTTAAAAAAAGGAAAATAATAGTCGCAAACCTAATAGGTGAGCGCATGCAAGCGTATTGAAAAACAAATTATAATTAAATAAATTATACAGACTAATTTTTAACTTTTAATCGATTTGAAAACTGTAACAAAACATCCGAAATTTGACTCAGCCGGTAGCTACTAGCTATTTGAAAAAATAAAATAAAAATAAAAATAGACAACACATATTTATATAGCCTATAGCCTATATATAAGAATCATAGTGGAAGAGACAAACCTATAAGGATCATAAGTGGAAGAGACAAACTTAACTAAAACATATGGTTACACTTTGGTTACAAGCCATTTGGATTTTATGCAGGCTATAAGAAAATGAAAGCTTACCTTGCAGTCTATGAGGGAAGAAAATTATTTGCTTCTTTGAAATAATTATTCTTATTATTCTTTGAGATATAATTATTTGAGAAATAGATATAGATATATTTAATAGATAGATATAGATATAATATAGATATAGATATAGATATAGAGAAATAGATATAATTATTTGAGAAATAATTATTCAAATTATTCTTTGAGCTTCTTCTTTGCTTATTTTTATTTGCTTCTTTGCCTCAACCTGCTTAATTCACTCTGTGACAAAACTGCACGGGCGCTTTAACAACGCCCCAAGCAAGGTCGAGCCCCTGCGAGACCCCACCTCACCGACGGGCAGAGGCCTAAAGGACCTAATGGAAAACCACGCATCAAGCTGAAAGGACCACCCACCCCAGATCACCTAATTTTCGCAGAAATCCTGGCTCCGGTATTTTCTTGCACAATACGTTTTGTCGTAAAACAGCAAAGACTATAACTGCAACTTGAGACAAGCGTAATTGGACCCTATATTGTTGCTGTTTCTGGATTCTTCCGAGACATCTCTACGACTTCAACAATTACGCTACGAAGAGGTTTATTATCAAGGTATGTGATTGATGATTTTGTGTGTTTTTTTAAACAATCATTTAAAATTAGCTTTTTAATGTTAGATCATAAATGTGTTTTACCTCTTAACAGCAAAGAAAAACACTAAAATATGCTATACTGACCAGGCTAGCCTACAGATTAAAATATTAGGCTATTCATCAAAACAATGAAATAGTTGTTTTTATATTTTTACTCTCACAATATAAACAATGTTCTTCAAATGAACTTAAACTCAACAAATAGACGGTTTTCTTCCTTATTTTTGTTGATCTGCTCATTTAAGTGAAACATTTCTCGTCACTGCCTGTTTGTTTCTTTAAATTGTTTTCTGTTATGTTCCATCGTTTGCCTGGGACGGCATTTCTTCTTGTCACATGGGGGGCGGCACGAGCAGTTAAAAAATCCTCTGTGCCGCGAAGGTTTTCTATTTTTTTATAATTTCGATTTAATTATTGGCCATGGCGCCCCTACTTGCTGAGAAGGAGCGAGGGGGCTCTCCAGATTAGAGGATTAGAGCTCACCAAGGGGCCGTTCACGTATAGCTTCTTTTGCAAGCTCGAGGTCGTTATTTCGAATGTAGGCGCACGGGAAGCGCACTTATTACGCGCAAATATTTTCCAGGAGCAGCGAGAATAATTGTAAACTTTTCAGTATGGGGGAGTGCATGTGCCCCACCTGGGTGTTTTTCTCCTCCGTAAATAAATCTTTTAGCAGAGCAACAGCAAGCGTTTTTCTGTGGTGGAAATACATTAGCTAGTTTACTAAAACTTTGTCTTTGTGGAGAGCGGAGTGCATGGTTGTAGCAACGACAGACATGGGCAAATGTGCATTATAAATGTCAGGATATATCTTTATTGACTCATTCTTTTATAAAGATGATTTAAATGATGAAATATGTGAGGCTTATCTTTTTATAAAATCATTTTTGTCAAAAGTTTATTTGAACAACTTGGTGAATTGATTTCATTGTGTATGAGGCTATTTGAACAAGATTCTGTGTATAACCGTGGCCATTTTGGTCACTAGCCTATATAGGCCTATTCATGAAATGAAAATAATTATTATAATGATCAACTTAAATCAACTATAATTATGTGTTTTACAGTAGCCTATAAAATGTAAAGTACAATTTTATATTAAAAATAAAAACGAGTCTTTTTGGTAGCCTATTAAAGGCCACGTCCACACGAAGCCGGTGCGTTCCCTATCCGATCTTTTTTTTCCCTCGTTCTAAAAAAAAATTCCGTAAACACGGGGTCGTCTCAAGAAATATCTGCGTCCACACGAAACCACTGAAACCGACTGAAAACGGTGTAGTATATATGCCAGACCAGTACGAGGGGCTGTAATTCTGACACAGATACACTAAAAACAGAGAAGAAGACTTGCGCATAAACCTTGCGCGCTGTATACAATAATATACAGTAATATTAGGCACAGTAGCTTCTTTTCTTTTTTACCAAGAACTTTATTGAACAATATGAAAAACTATAAATGGTACAAAATAGGGATGAGTCATCCCTATTTTGTACCATTTATAGGATGAGTCACGATGGTCGATTAGTTTGCAGACGCATAAAGCTTGCCACAAAAAAACGGCAAATAGCCTAATTATTATGAATGTGTCAAATAGCCTATAGCAAGGAGACATTTGAATTGTTTATTAATAAACTAGTGTTTTGTGTGACGATGCTGACTCGCCACCTTCGCAGTGTTTTGAAGGTGCCTATAGAGAGAAATGCACACTTCATACGGATTATTAGAGTTGTCTGTTACTTTTCTTTTTGAATTGTTTTGTTTAAAAGTAGACATTAAAAGCTTAGATATAGGTATTTCTGAGTTTCTGTTCATTTATGAGACAAGCTCCAGTTCTCGTGCGTTGCAATTTATATTGCGTCGGCGCCTCATGTCCTGATTATATAGGCTATTGTCTGCTATCCATGCAATTCGTTAATAAAACATTGATTAAAATTAAGATACAATTTTTACAAAACGAAATTCATTTTAAAGAAAGGCAAAACAAAACTTAATGAAGACAAAACAAAACTTAATGAAGTGGTCAAAATGATGTGTCTCGATATTGCGCATCTTACTCACGCTGTTCACTTATAGGGCCTAATCAACATATATGAAATGGAAAAAAAATAACATTATTTAATCATAAATATGAAACTAACTTTTCTTTAATGGCTACAACATTTAGGCCTACAGTACAGAGAAATGTAATGTCGGAGCGAACGCCTTGTCACCGGTGAGCATGAAGGGGCAGAGGTGCGTTTTTGAAATCAAATTCAATCAAATAATTAAAATAAATACACAAATAAATAAATAAAAGAGGCTCGAGTAGCTTCTGAAGCATGAACTCAAGCAAGTAGTCGCAGTTGTTTTTGCTGGTAGGCCTATGGCTACTGATTTAGTGTCTGACTAGTCGACACGTGGGGTGATGACATCATCGTTTCACAAAATATACGGATAGGCCGTCCACACGAAACTGCAAGGGCGTCGTTTTCAGATTTATCCACTTTGGGACCCGGTTTCAAAAAATAGCGGTTTCACTCTCCGAAAACGCCGGATCCGTGTGGACGAAACGCCAATACGATAAAAAATGTATACGTATACAGTGAAACGCGTCTTCGTGTGGACGGGCCCAAAAAGGTTGTACCGAATTCCGACTCGCGGACAAATCACACGCTCCTTCGAGTGCACGCGCCTCTCACATAAATACGCGCTGAAGCAACCCGATCTCACGACCAATTCGTACGAATTTGTACGAGTGGCTAATTCGTAACAATTCATACGACCTGACTCGTACGAATTTGTACAAATTTGTCGGATTTTTGCTAAATCGTACATATTTTACGAATTCCAAATTCGTATGAATTCATACGAATGACCTACCCCTGACCCCGCCCCTAAACCTACCCATCACGTGGGTTTAGCCAAATCGTACGAATCCGTACGAGTGAGGTCGTATGAATTCGTACGAATTAGCCACCTTTTAATCACTCGTACAAATTCGTACGAATTGGTCGTGAGATAGCGTTGGCTGAAGCGAGTTTGAATACACTTCCTTTGCCATATGCGTTTACCGATTGATTTTTCACACCGCAAGCACCCAGATCCTGCATGAAAGCTTTGTCTACACTTAGGCCTACATAAATTAACAGAAAGTGAACTAGTGTGGATAAAAGATGCAAACAAATAAAAACGTATGGCAGATCGATTCAAACTATTCGACGGGTAAAGCTACCATAATAAAGCTCAGCTGTCACAACATAACTGTTAATTTCACATAATTTAACTGAACGTAACTTTTATGCGTTAAACATGGTTATAGGAAAATATTGTATTATTTTCACCATTGCATATGAATGTCATTACAAATAATAAAGTTAGCCTAACCTTTTTCATGAAGTAGGCTTAGTTCATAAAATACATGTCTGTATATTGTATATAATAGACTATAGCCTATATGAGACAAACACCTGTTTTTATGTTTGTTTTGTTTTTGCTTAATTGCATCTTAAAAATAGAAATATGCCTAAAAATATATAATTGATAATTATAATAATGTGATCATTCACTAAAGCTAAGGATAAACAAAGCTAAGGATGTAAAGAAACCGTAGACATTTTTTTCCCATTATAGTTATTTTCCGGCACATTAGGGCCACACAAAACATTATTTATTTCATTCATTCTTTCAATTTCACATCTTGCATCCTAGCAGGGAACGTTCTCAGAAATTTGGCTAACATTCCCTACAAGTTTTGTTTAAACTTGTAAAGCCCTAAGTTACTGTTTCCAAGAAAACATTTGAATGTAATGTTCAAATGTTTTAAGGATGTTTTAACTGTAACATTTTGGGAATATTGTTGAGATAACAGATTATACAATGTTCTTTTTGGGAACAAAAATAAAACTACCTGCTGAAAACACTAGAACAGAACAAAAAAAATCCTAGCTGGGATTGCATATGGATATACAATTAAAGCTGGAGCAATTGTTTTGCGTTCAGATGCACACAAAAAATAAAGATTTAGTGCATGCATAATACTTTGTAAGATATGAAGCCTATCTTCATGAAAAATGTTAAATATTATTATTTTTAATGATATTTATGTGCAATGGGGAGAGTAATACAATATTTTCATATGAACCACATGTTAAACACACAAAAGTTACGTTCAGTATGTGAAATTAACAGTTATGTTTTGACAGCTGAGCTTTATTATGATAGCTTAAGCTAATAGGTACATTTACTCGTCGAAGTTTATAGTTTGGATCGATCTGCCATACGTTTTTGTTTGTTTGCATCTTTTATCACCACTGGTTCACTTTCTGTTAATTTATGTAAGTGTAGACAAAGCTTTCATGCAGGATCTGGGTGCTTGCTGTGTGAAAAATCAATCTGTAAAAGCATATGGCAAAGGAAGTGCATTCAAACTCGCTTCAGCTTCAGCGCGCATTATGTAAGTGGGCCGTGCACGAGACAACACCTGTTTTAATACCAAAAAGACTCTGCGTCCCAATTCGCATACTATCCGTCCTAAATAGTATCAGTGACGTGCGGTCTGGGTAGGCAAGCTAGGCACTGCCAAAATGCAAAAATAAAATGTTTATTAAATAATAAACTTGTATTTGTATTTTTACTGTTTATTCTTGCGATTTATATATGCAATATGTGCGTTATTCCAATTGTTTAGACGTTACGATGACAAATGTAGCAGTTACGCATACTCAAATAAAAAACAATCGGCAGAATAAGCAGTGCTTATGCGCTCCATTCATTGCAGACGACAAGCAAAAAAAATTTTTGCGCATGCGCACTTCGATCCTGTATTCTTCAACATGTACGACAAAAAGCACAACTCTCCTCTGCCTTTGGACGTAAATGTGGTATGCCCGTAATCATCTCCGTTACGTATCAGACATGGACCAATTAAAATCGAGATATTCCTGGACATTTGCGCAGCTGACGTCATTACACCACAGCTAGCCTACGCCTAATCCCCGCCGAATTCAAAGACTACGTCTACATTAATCCGGATAAATTTGAAAACGGAGTTTTCGTTTAAAAACGCTCTCCGTCCACACTAGCGTTTTCAGGCGTTTTCAGACGTTTCAGTGTGGATGAGAAACTTATAAATTCACCTTACTGCGCATGCGTGAAACCTCACAAAAGCTCACTTAGATGATACAGATGGAAAAATAAACAATAAAGGTATCGCGCAATTCTTTCTAACATGATAATTTTATTTAGCAAAATATCTCAACATTCACTGATGCGTCCAGGTCGCACTCAGTCACCATATGTTTGGTCTAAAACGCGACTGCTCTCCTGTATGGACGCAGGACAGCAAATGTGAGTACATTTTCTGTCATCTTTGCAATAGGCTACTGTGATATGAAGAGTGTGGAAAGTAACATATTTTAGCAACATTGTAAAAGTGAATCGCACATAATTAACAGGCACAATACCGGTAAACATGAATATCTATTGGTACAACATGGATCACATGACTAAACTTACGTCATCGTTTTCAAATACCTCCGGCTTCATAGTCCACACTACAACGCGAAAACGGCGTTTTCAAATTTATCCACTTTGGAGAGCGTTTTCCAAAAGCTACGTTTTTGTTGACTTAAAACGCCGTTTCAGTGTGGACGGAAGGCCAAAACGGAGAAAAAAATATACGTTTTCAAATGAAAACGTATTAGTGTGGACAGGGCCAAAGTCAAAATGACAGCATGTTGTGTGATCACGGGGTAAGAAATTATTCCAAGCTTGATTTTAATTCAAAATCTGAGTTAATAGCAAGAGGGAGGTCTACGCCAGCCTTAAATGGACTACTGCAGCAAAAGGGCTCAAAATTTGTTCGGTCGTTTCAAACAGACTGGTATGGAAGAAAAGATTGGCTATGTTGTCATCACGAGGAAAGAGCGGCGGATGGGTTTTATGTACACATAATCTACCGATTAGTGAGTCAAAGACTATTTTGGGGTTATTATTGAATTGATAAATGTGGTTGAATTAATGCAAGCCATTTGCCTTCATATTCAATTGAGCAGTGTGTGTTTTTACTTTTGCTGACTGACAAAATTGGCCGCTGTGCAACAATTAATGATTAAGAATGGTTGAATTCTGATGCTGGAGTGGACATTAACTACAGCTGTGTGCCTGTGCCACGCTTGTGTGTGTGTGTGTGTGTGTGTGTGTGCGTGCGTGTGCGTGAGAGAGCAAGAGAGAGAGAGAGAGAACCTGATTTGTATATTTCTTTATATGCCGCGCTCGTGCGTATAACGTTTACTGTTATTACGTATTATTAGCCTAAACAATAAATCAGGTATCTGGCTTTCATAACTCAGTGCCTAGCCTCTTTAAGACATCACCGCACATCACTGAATAGTATTCGAAAAAACGCTGAACAGCCGGTTAAGTAATTAACTATTAAGCACGGCGTCCAGAGTGTCTGGAGTTTTCAGCTAGCTAAAAACGCTTTGGTAGCGATTTACTCTTATCTGATTGGTTAAAAACCAGTCACCATAACACATCGGTATCATCTTTATTTGGCTCAGAAACATTCTCGTTGCAGAAATGGTACTTTTAATGCACACAGGCCTACATAAATAATAAATAAATGAACGAATGAATGTATTAATAAATAAATTACTAAATAAATCAATCATGACTACTTAATAATTAATGCTTTTATTTCTCATTTAAACTGATGCAATCAGGGAAAGACAGTAGAGAAGAGGTATTATCCTGTCGCCCCCTCTAGTGGACAACATTAAGTATTACTCCTTCATTGCTTATATAAGGCAAGCCAATGGATTTTTTGGGTAAAGTAAGTCTGACCAGTTAAAAAAGATATTAGTGAGTCAGACAAGTCTGATGTTCTGATCTGAGTTTGGTACAGTTTAGCATCAAAAATAAAATGAAGTACAGTAACAGTCGGATGAACAGTGGCACAGTGCTCATTCAATAAATGCATAGCTAAACAAATGTGTTTTGACTCTGGATTTAAATGTGACTACAGTACGAGTGCACCTAATCTCTTCTGGAAGCTGGTTCCAGCTGCGGCTGGCATAATAGCTAAAAGCAGACTCTCTATGCTTAGAGTTAGCTGATGTGATCCTAATGATCTGAGTGATCTGTTTGGTTTATATTCAGTGAGCATATCTGCAATATATTGAGGTCCTAACCCATGAAAAGATTTATATACCAGTAATAATACTTTAAAGTCAATCCTAAATGTTACTGGTAGCCAGTGTAAAGACCTGAGGACTGGTGTGATATGATTTTTAGTTGTTAGACCCCTAGCGTCAAGGTATGCATTCACCTTGAGAACTTCATCTTTGTTTCCAAATCCAATAACTTCAGTTTTGTTTTTGTTTAACTGCAGAAAGTTTTCACACATCCAACTGTTTACTTCATCAATGCATTTGCACAGGCAGTCAATGGGGCTGTAATCGTTAGGCGATAGGGCTAAGTAGGGCTGTGTGTCGTCTGCATAGCTGTGGTAAGCGATTTGGTT
Organism: Chrosomus eos; assembly: GCA_036326025.1. NCBI lineage: Eukaryota > Metazoa > Chordata > Actinopteri > Cypriniformes > Leuciscidae > Chrosomus > Chrosomus eos. The sequence continues at coordinate 33,629 of JAZAVI010000598.1, read as the reverse complement.
CTTTCACATACTAGGCCTACATTCAGCAGCATCAATATTACAGGCCTGATCAGCAGGATACATGCACTGAAAACACAGACATTTTCTTTCTTAACACACCAGCTCAAAATTCAGTACTGGCTCATAGTCAGTCTAATGGTGCACAGCAATCATGATTTATTTATTAATTTATTTATTATTAACATGTATGTGTGCATTAAAAATACCAGTTCAGCAACAAGAGTGTTTCTGATCCAAATTAAGATAAAGATCTGTTCTGGTGATTGGCGTGTTTATTGAACCAATCAAATAAGAATAAACCGAGAGTCAGCAAGAAGCTCGCTATAAAAATGACCCTAGAAATATTGCCCTTTATAAAAATGATAATTTCTGTCACTACTTAGACTTGACCGGCACATAGAATATGAATTATATTAATGTATTCATTAGTCAGCTATCACAACACACATAAACAAACCATGGTTCCACAAAAACACATTATGAACAAACTTTTCAAAGTTCTGATATAATTTTTCAGTCAATATTACACACTACTAATGTACAGTATTCATTTTTTATTCATTCAGGACTTTGACTTAAAAAAAATCTTATTGAAATGTATAAAGATAATAAATACATGTTGTTTTATTTCAAATGTTGATGTATGTGTTAAAACATTATTATATTTTTGTAATTTTAATGTGATCTTATGTTTTTGCTTAGATGCCTAATCTGAAGAGATTTCGTAAGCGCCGCCAAAACTTGAACAACAAAAGTAAGACTGATACCTCTATTTCCCCTGTTTGTGTGTGTCCAGATGTGTCTGGCATCGTAGCAGGCAATAAGGTAAGATTGCGGTCTGCAGAAGTGAATGAAGACCTTACAGGTGTAGCCTGCAGTGTAGTTTCAATAGTCAAGCACAAGATACATAATGTGTGTACATGGCAGAAGTCAGATCTTGAAGACATTCATAATAAGGGAAGAGAGTTAGTTAATGACATGAAAGCTGAGTGTAATGGAGACCATCAAATTCTTCATCATTTTACTGGGCAATATAATGTTTTCAATAAAACATGCAATGTAAAACTAGGAAAAGCATTAGATGGATCAAAGAACGAGCTGTATGAGAAAGTACAAGAGATGCTCTTCAGTCATGAATATTGTTTAATGACCATAAATGGAGACATGTGCACTATCGTGAGACATAACGATTTCTATGTCGTTGTAGACTGTAATGTCCGTAATGCATGTGGTTTAGGCTCTGACATTGGTGCATCAGTTGTTGTTTTTAACACAAACTGGCAAGACCTAGTTTTTCACATGGATAATTTAATGACAAGCTTATCTGCAGATAAGTTTAGCATTTGTGGTATTAGCATAGACATCACCTCATCAGATATACAATCCTTTGACATTAGGGATGTTGTTGGAGAAATAAGTACATGTACAGTCAAAGATACTGAACAAAGCCTGCCATCTACATCGAATGAAAGAGGAAGTGTTCGAAGCATTCGTGGATCATTTCATCAGGGCCATGACCAGTTCCAATGGGGAGGAAAACAGTGTGTTGCAATTAGTTTGGCTGCAATGGCAAAGCACAGTGTACATAGTGTGTTCTCATGGGGAAAAAAAGATTTAGATAATGTTGTGACTGATGGTGACAGCTTGTATACCAGTTTGCGTCAAAGTGGTTCAATCAGTGATCCAACGAAGGACAAGTTGTTATGCATTCAAGATCTTCCTCAACAATACTCTTTTAATTCAAATGCATTTCAATTTGAATATGGTGACTTTGTTTCTGGATTTGTAGATGTGGTTGACGAAGAATTTATTTTGTCTGGTGCATGTGTAACAATACGTGATGGTTTACAATCAATGTTTGACAAATATGACACATGCTTTTTAACCTTAAATGGTAATACCTGTTGTATTATTAAGCAAAATGGGCAGTTTGCTATAGTGGATTCTCATGCCCGTAGTACCACTGGGATGGTTGATGGTGATGGCTTTAGTGTGGTTGTATATTACAATACACTGAGCTGTGTTTTAAGACACATTGAAAATTTGTCAACTTCTATTGGAGGAAACCAAAAGATTTTTGAATTCAGTGGCATTTCTGTTAAAAGCAGTAAAGCAACTATTCGTGAATCACAAAAACAGAAGTGTGTTGATAACAAAAGGAAATTGCAGGGTTCAAAACTGAGTTTGGAAGAAAATCAAGAATGTGTGGTTGTGAAAAAACAAAAACAGTGTTTCAAGGACAGGACTGAGGTTAGCAAATCAAATGTTGACATTTTTGACAATTCAGATGTAGTTTGTTTAGGAAGTGGAATTAACAGAATGTTTGATTTCAGTCCACTATGTCATGAAGTTCAGCAAAAATTAAGTGAGAACCTTCATATAGAATACTAGGGCTGGTCCGAATACCATTTTTTGAGCTTCGAAGCTTCGGTAGGAATGAACATCGAATATTCGAAGCTTCGGAATCTCTATAGGCTACCGTACGTCTCGGTCTCAGACATCCCAAGTCTCCCGCATATTGATAGCGGCTCCCTGATGCACGCAAATTAGTTAAAATCTCCCGGAATCTAGCTGCTCGCGAGCTCCAAACCGTGTAGCGCATGCACGACAAAAGAGAGGGAGAGACCTTGCGTGTGTCGTGTGTGCAAATGTGCGTGTGTGTGTGTGTGTGTGTGTGTGTGTGTGTGTGTGTGTGTGTGTGTGTGTGTGTGTGTGTGCAAGTGTGCGTGTGCCTCTTGAAGCGCATGTAAAATGCACATGATCATCATCAGCGGATGATTATTATTTCGAGAACCGTTCATCCAAACGACTTCACAAGGGAGTGCAGTGTATTTGGTGCAATATAGATAGACAGGCGAGACGCGACACATTCAGAATTAATAAACTTTTAATAAACTACAGAACAGCGCGAGCCGGAAGCGACGCACCTCACGCGAGCAGAGCTTTAAATGCTCCGAGAACGGACACTGCTCTGCACTGATATAAAACACACACAGGTCTGTAATTTAAGCAATACTTCTAATAAGGTAGGCTAGTCTAATAGTCTCACTAACAAATTACTGACAAAGTAGGGTAGATGTAAATAAAGAAGCGTCGCGCCTCACGCGAGCAGAGAATGGTCTCCTATGCTATCTTATATGCTCCGAGAATGGACACTGCACTAGTGATATAAAACACACTAATACATACATTTATACATTTTAATACTACATACATTTTAATATATTTTGTTTCTATTATTCTATTTTCCACAATGTCAAAGCAATGCAGCTTAACCCAAAATACAAGCTCAGGCATTCACTTCTGTCCATACAAACTCCGCTGTTCTGCGCTCTAGCCAGAGAATATTCCCGTTGCGTTGCAGGAACACTTTTAGTAGTCCAAGAAGAAGCAAATATCTATTTATTAAGTAGCTATAATGAATTTATATGTAAAGTATTGTATTTCACCAGATTTTATAGTGTAAAACGTATACAAGCGCGAATGAGAACCGTTTCGAGGGGGATGCCAGGTTTGCAAAAAAAAAAAAAAAAAAAAAAAACGAATATTCGAATGTCACATTTTCAAATCGAATACCAACCCACTGAACGAATATTCGAATATTCGAATATTCTGGTCCAGCCCTATAGAATACCATGGTGAAAATGTTCTTTTACCAACAAAAATTGGACCAATGGGTAGGCCTTGTAAAACAGTTAGTATTGTAGGTGACGGGAATTGTTTCTTCAGGGCAGTAGCACAAGCAGTGTGTGGCTCACAAAAAGCTCATAGAGCAGTTAGACTTGCAATTGTAAAACACATGGAATTGCATAGTGTGGAATACAGTAATCTCTTAAGATGTCAGTATACATCTATGGAAGATTATTTGTCAAATTCAAAAATGAAGTTTGTTGGATCATGGGCCACAGAAGTGGAAATTCAATCAACAGCTAATTATTTAGGAGTTGATATTTATACATATCATAATGAGAGATGGTTAAAGTACAGTTGTATGCACAAAAGGATCTGTAACCAAGGGATATATTTAAAACATTGCAATGAAAATCACTATGAAGTTGTTATTTGTGTGACACAACCTGATAACCACATTTGCTATAAGTTGTGTCAGAATGAAAAACAAGATGACAGGAAAATATGCACAAGACAGAGTGTAAAGCCAAAGAAAGTTAACGTGAAAAAACAGAAACAATGTGTCAAGGACAGAGCTGAGGTTAGCAAATCAAATGTTGCAATTTTTCACAATTCAGATGTAGTTTGTTTAGGAAATGGAATTAACAGAATGTTTGATTTCAGTCCACTATGTCATGAAGTTCAGCAAAAATTAAGTGAGAACCTTCATATAGAATACCATGGTGAAAATGTTCTTTTACCAACAAAAATTGGACCAATGGGTAGGCCTTGTAAAACAGTTAGTATTGTAGGTGATGGAAATTGTTTCTTCAGGGCAGTAGCACAAGCAGTGTGTGGCTCACAAAAAGATCATAGAGCAGTTAGACTTGCAATTGTAAAGCACATGGAATTGCATAGTGTGGAATACAGTAATCTCTTAAGATGTCAGTATACATCTATGGCAGATTATTTGTCAAATTCAAAAATGAAGTTTGTAGGATCATGGGCCACAGAAGTGGAAATTCAATCGACAGCTAATTATTTAGGAGTTGATATTTATACATATCATAATGAGCGATGGTTAAAATACAGTTGTGTGCATAGAAGGATGTGTAACCAAGGGATATATTTAAAACACTGCAATGAAAATCACTATGAAGTTGTTATTTGTGTGACACAACCTAATAACCAGATTTGCTATAAGTTGTGTCAAAATGAAAAAGAAGATGATAGGAAAATATGCACAAGACAGAGTGTAAAGCCACAGAATGAAGTTAATATAAATCACAAAAAGACAGTTTCTGTTGATCAAGATAGAAATAAGAATGTATCTGTTAATAAGAGCAGATATAAAAATAATTATTTTACTTTAAAAAGAGTTAAAAGTAAAAATAATTTGAAAAAAGACCATATCAAAGAGTTGTATCATAGCAATAAAGAGTTTCAACAACATGTGAAAAGTGTTAATAGAACAAGATATCATTCGAATGTTTTATATAATGAGTCATTGAAGCAAGCAAGTAAGATTAAATATTTTAACAACAAGCAACATAAAGAAAAAGTAAAAAATTACAGTTCTATGAAGTACAGAGTCAATGAGGAACACAGGAAGAATCTTAAAGCGTACAGTCGCATCAAATATAGTAACAATGAGGAACGCAGGAAAAATCTTAAAGCGTACAGTCGCATCAAATATAGTAACAACGAGGAACGCAGGAAAAATCTTAAAGCGTACAGTCGCATCAAATATAGTAACAACGAGGAACGCAGGAAAAATCTTAAAGCGTACAGTCGCATCAAATATAGTGACAACGAGGAACACAGGAAAAATGTTAAAGCGTACAGTCGCATCAAATACAGTCTCGACGAACAACATAAGAATGAACTGAAAAAATACAACAGACTGAAATACCATAATAATGAAAAACACAGAAATAGAGTAAAAGAAGAAAGTAATTTCAAGTATCACAACAACGCATTACACAAAACAAATATAAAAAGAATTAACAAGATGAAAAGACAACAATTAAAACAAAATCGGCAGCTTTCTGATTTTGTCAGAAAACAGTTTGACGATAAAGTAAGTTCTGGGTTAGAGTTTGTTTGTTGTGTTTGCCATAGATTGTTGTTTAGACAGCAAGTATTATGTTGTAGCAAAGAAAGTTATAATAACAATTCTGCAACTTTGTTGGTAGCCAACTCATGTATTACAGAGATTTTTTTGCATACATGTGATGAACAGTGTGATATTCCCTGTAATTTAGCAAATTCATGTAAAGGTCAGCTTTGGATTTGCTACACTTGTCATTCTAAGTTGAAAAAAGGAGAAAAGCCAGCAGAAAGTGCTGTTAACAATCTGGAATTGCAACCAATACCAGAAGAGCTTAGTTGCCTTAATAATTTAGAGCAACATTTGATTTCATTGCATATTCCATTTATGAAAATGTTGGCTTTGCCAAAAGGTGGTCAAAATGGAGTTCATGGTCCTGTGACTTGTGTACCAGCTAATGTTAAAAACACAACAAATGTCTTGCCTAGAACAGAAGCTGAGGGGTCTTTCGTTTGTGTGAAGTTAAAGCGCAAATTAACGTATAAAGGTCATTATAAGTATCAGTATGTAGATACAAATAAAATTAAACAAGCATTATGTTACTTAAAACAACACAACCAGTTTTATACAGATGTAGTTTTTAATGATGATTGGTTAAATGAGTTTACTAGGCAACAAAATGAAGATGATAAAAATGACTTTGAAGAAAATGAAGCGGAAAATGTACAAGTTGATGAGGAGTTACATGATAGGCAACAGCACTGTGTGTTTATGGACACGTGTTTACAGCCTGTAGATATTGGGCAAGAAGTTCTTGATCAGTACTATGATGGGATCTTGAGTATTGCACCTGCTGAAGGGAATAATCCAGTCAAAATGCTTGCAGATGAAACAAATGAGGCAAAATGTTTTCCAGTTTTATTTCCACATGGTTGTTCAATTTATCGTGACAAAAGGGCACAGAGATTAACATTGTCACGCTATTTAAATAATAGAATTTTGCATGCAGATGGAAGATTTGCACAAAATGTTGAATAATTTTTTATGCACAATATTTGTCTGAAGTTGAACAGGTAGTGTCTAGTGTATCTATTGCTCTTAGGAAAGGGCATGGGTGTAGTAAATCCATACCAAATGACATGTTTAAAGACACAGAGTCCTTGAGGCAAGTTCTTAATTTTGATGAAGGGTACAGATTTTTGAAGCCCATCCGCGGCACTCCATCATTCTGGCAGGGTGTGCAAAAAGATTTGTTTGCAATGGTAAGACAGTTAGGCATTCCCACTTGGTTTTGCTCATTTTCATCTGCTGATATGAGATGGACAAATTTGATGTCAAGTATTTTAAAACATGAAGGCAGACAGGAAACTTTAGATCAACTGGAATGGGCAGACAAATGTGAGCTTTTGCGTCGTAATCCTGTTACTGCAGCTCGCATTTTTGATTTTAGATGGCATTGTTTTTTGAAAGAGGTTCTCATGTCACCAGTTCACCCCATAGGCGAAGTTGTAGATTATTTTTATAGGGTTGAATTTCAACAACGTGGTTCCCCCCATGTTCATTGTTTGTTTTGGATAAAAAATGCTCCACAAATAGATAAAAATTCTGACGAGGAGGTTGTTGAGTTTATAGATAAATATGTTACTTGTGAAGTGCCCATTGAAAATGAAAACTTGCACAGTATTGTCACATCAGTGCAATGTCACAGTAAGCATCATTCTAAAACGTGTAAAAAGAAAAACACAGTCTGTCGTTTTAACTTTCCAAAGCCACCATCAATGCAGACGTTCATTTGTCGAAGAAAAGTAGATGAGTCTGAAGTAGACGTGCCCAATAATGGTGATAGTACAAATAGTTGTCAAGACAGAACTAAAACTGGAACTATAAATGATAACGTCAACTTAGAATATGCTCGTGGCATAATGACAGCAGTTAAGACAGCTGTTTTAGAAGAGAAGATAGATTCTTTACAAAGTTTGTTTACTAGTATTGGTATAAATCAGGAATTGTTTGAGATGGCATATAAGTGCATAAATAATACTACACACATTGTCTTAAAACGACAATTAAATGAAGTTTGGGTTAATCAATATAATAAGTTTGGCCTTCAGTGCTGGAACGCTAATATGGACATCCAATATGTCACAGATGCTTATGCCTGCATTGTTTATATCATTTCCTACATTTCAAAATCTGAAAGGGAAATGGGTTTGTTGTTAGCTAATGCCCAGCGAGAATCAACAACGCAGGGTAATATGGATGCAAAACAAGCTTTGAAAAAATTAGGGACCGTTTATTTACACAATCGAGAAGTTAGTGCACAGGAAGCAGTTTATAGATTAACCAATATGCACTTAAAAGAGTGTTCAAGGAAGGTTCAGTTTATTCCTACAGGTGACGATACTGTCCGTATGAGTTTACCACTAAGCGTTATTCAAAACAAGTTAAATTCTCAGAACCTGAAAAGTGAGGAGATGTGGATGACAAGTTTTGTAGATCGTTACAAGAATAGGCCAAATCAGCATGTTTTTAATGATATGTGTATAGCCACATTTGCATCAGAGTACCGGATTGCATACAAAAGTCAGCCTTGTTCCAATAAAATTAAGTTGCAAAACAACTTAGGTTTCGTTGTGAAAAGAACCCGCACTCAACCTGCTGTTGTGCGTTTTGCCCGATTCTCAGTGACAAAAAGTCCTGAAAAATTTTATCAAAGTTTATTACAACTGTTTCTTCCATACCGTACAGATAGTCAACTGAAACCAGAAGGATATACTAATTATGAACATTTTTATAGGGAAGGTGAGGTTTCTTTAAGCGATGGATCAGCACAATTAGTACAACATGTCGTAAATACAAATAGAACATTTTTTGAAAAGGATGCAGATGTGATGGACACGGCACAAAATACTGTTCATAATGAGGACATGTTAGAAAATGCATGGTGTGCACTTTGTCCTGAACAGACAATTACAACGTTTGGAGTGCAGACAGGTTAGACAGGAAACAGATCAGGAAATAGAGGGACATGAGAGCATTCCAGATTTAGCATGTAACAATCAGCAAAATGCTCAGATAGAAAAAAAAGATAATTGTCTGAATCGTGTGAATGGCTTGAGCTTAATTCGCTCTTTAAACAAAACCCAGATGGCTTTTTCTATAAAATTAGACAGTGGTGTTTGAATAAAATCAGAGGAGAAACCCAAAACCATTTCATGTATTTATAACTGGAGGAGCAGGCACAGGAAAAAGTCACTTAATTAAAGCCATACAATATGAAGCAACAAGATTACTGTCTCAAACTTCTCTGCACCCAGATGACATGACTGTTCTTTTAACCGCTCCAACCGGGATTGCATCCTTCCAACTGAAAACTTCAACAATTCATACAACCTTTTGTATTAGCACAAATGTGAAGTTGCCGTACACCCCTTTGAGCGAAGACAAGCTAAATTCTTTACGCACAAAATTCCACAGCCTTCAAATATTAATTATAGATGAAATATCAATGGTAGACCATAAACTGCTAACATATATTCATGGACGATTGAGACAAATCAAGCAAACCGGAGATTTTTCTATTTTTGGTAATATTGCTGTCATAGCTGTTGGCGATTTCTTCCAATTACCTCCTGTGAAAGGTAAACCGCTCTTTGTGGATGTACCAGGAATCGATTTATGGATGAATTATTTTAGTGTTGTAGAGTTGACACAGGTTGTTAGACAACAAGACAGCACGTTCGCTGAATTATTAAATCGACTAAGAAGGCGAAACAGGAAATCTCCACTAAAAAAAGAAGATTTGGAAATACTATCAAGTTGTGAGAATGATGAAAATAATGACTCATTACATATATTTTCTACTAATGATGAAGTTCACGAACACAACCTAGAGCAATTAATTAAAATCTGTGAAGATATTGAAACTATAGAGGCTGAAGATTTTGCACGTAGCAAACAGACTGGTAAATTAGAATTACTTGTTAGACATCATGTAAAAGTTTATAATACAAGCTTGGCAGCAAAGTTGCTTTTAGGAATAAATGCACGTGTCATGTTAATTAAAAATCTTGATATCAATGATGGACTAGTTAATGGTGTTTGTGGTACAGTGACACACATAGCACGTTCAGATAAAAATAAATTACCTGAAACTATTCACGTTTGTTTTGATGATAGTAATGTGGGGCTGAAAAGACGTAAGCAGTGTTTGACTGAACCAGCAAGAATGGTTCAATCTACACCAATATATGTAGAAGAAGAAACCGTTTGTACGAAAGGTGGACTTCGTCGACAGTTTCCTTTAAAATTAGCTTGGGCGTGCACAGTTCATAAAGTTCAGGGTTTAACTGTTGATAGTGCTGTTGTTAGTTTAAAAAGAGTTTTTACTGCAGGACAGGCTTATGTAGCATTAACCCTCTATGGCATGGTGTTGCCCTCAGGCAACAAACTACCTTTTTGGACCTCACACCGCCCCTTTAATTTTTTTATATATTTTTTCAAAATATATAATATCACCTGACATGTCTGTTCAATGAAATGAGGGGCTGAAGTGGTTGTGACCTTTTGTCTGGGGTGAAGCAGTCCTTTAATGAAGCAAAGCCACATGGTACACGGTGCCACCAATTAGTAAGATAAAAATAATATTTTAACATGTTTAAGTTAAAATAACTTTATATTAAAAAATATATGCATGTGCATCAGTATGTAAAGAAGTATGTTTGATTGTTTAAATATTTATTTAATTTTTATTCATATACTAAAACTGTGTTTTTTTGTTCGTTGCCTCAGGGCAACACTGTGCAGTTAGACCACTTTTGTTCAGGCAATATCATAGGGTTAGGACCATATGGTGGTGCATTCAAGTTCTCTTGGGAAGTTTGTTTTTACAAATTCGGATAACTCTAAGAATATGCATTATATGTGTCATTTATGTTGTGTTGTTGTTATTATACATGTTGTGCATGTGCATGAGTATGTGTAGTGCACGCTCATGAGTATGATGAGCATGTGTAGTGCACGCGCATAAGTGTGTGTAGTGCACGTGTTTGTGTCGTGCACGCGCATGAGTATGTGTAGTGCACGCACATGAGTATGTGTCGTGCACGCGCATAAGTGTGTGTAGTGCACGCGCATGAGTATGTGTAGTGCACGCGCATGAGTATGTGTAGTGCACGCGCATGAGTATGTGTAGTGCATGCGCATGAGTATGTGTAGTGCACGCGTATGTGTAGTGCGTGAGCATGAGTATGTGTAGTGCACGCGCATGAGTATGTGTAGTGCACGCGCATGAGTATGTGTAGTGCACGCGCATGAGTATGTGTAGTGCACGCGCCGTGCATGAGTATGTGTAGTGCGTGCATGAGTATGTGTAGTGCGTGCATGAGTATGTGTAGTGCGCGCATGAGTATGTGTAGTGCGCGCATGAGTATGTGTAGTGCGTGCATGAGTATGTGTAGTGCACGCGTATGAGTATGTGTAGTGCACGAGTATGTGTAGTGCACGTGCATGAGTATGTGTAGTGCGTGCTTGAGTATGTGTAGTGCGCGCATGAGTATGTGTAGTGCGTGCATGAGTAGTGCACGCATTAGTATGTGTAGTGCGCGCATGAGTATGTGTAGTGCGCGCATGAGTATGTGTAGTGCTTGTTGTGTGTTAGTTGTAATTATTAGTAGTAGTTTTTTATTTATTGGTTGATTTTGGTGATTGGTTGAAACCATTTGTGATTGATGTTTGTCAAAATAAAAACTTTTCTAATGCACATACTGCTTATTTTCCCTATTCCACCTATGTATAAAACCTTTGAGTTTTTGTACCCTCGTAGCACATTGTTGCCCTGAGGCAACAAACCAATATCTGGTTATGGGGTGGGGGGGGGCTCACATTTTATGATGGATATATTATCAGGGACCCCCAAGCTCCCAAAAAATTGGGTGAAAGATTTTTTTCCCCAAAAAATAAAAAGTCATGCCATAGAGGGTTAAGTCGCGTAAGAACTTTGTCTGGTTTGACAATAAAAGACTTCAAAGAAAAAAGTATTTATTGTAATGACAAAGTCTTTGAGGCACTTAATGAAATGTCGTCTTTTATGACACATGATGATTTAAATTATACTATGCCAAATACCTCTTTTTCTGTATTTTTGTTAAATGTACAGAGTTTGCAATGCCACAAACAAGATTTGATGGTTTGTGTTCAACAGTTACAACCAACGTGTATAGGTTTAACTGAAACCTGGTTGCCTGCTTTCTATCAGTCAGACAATGTGCACTTAAACAATTATAACTTTGTTAATCTTTCTCGATCAGCCGCATACACAAACAATAGTCCTCTTTTCAATGATTTGAAAGCTCAGCAACATGGTGGAGTCGGGTTATATAACAGCATGTGGTGTGGAAAACACTACAATAACATTCCCAAATCTTAACTTGGAGTGCATGCTCACACACTTCACTGATATTGACATATTACTTGGAGTTGTATATAGGCCACAAACATATCCTTTATCCATTTTCAAAGAAAATGTAGGTAAATTGATTAATTTAATGACTTCGATTTGTAATAAAATCGTACTTATAGGAGACTTTAATAATGATGCATTGAAATCAAAATCCTGTGCTCTTTCATGTCAGATCACGGTTTTCTTCAACTTGTTAAAAAGCCAACATCTGAAAAGGGAACCTTAATTGACCATGTGTACGTGAAGAACATTAACAACTTTTCTGTACACACAAATGTTGTGCCAGTTTACTTTAGTACACATGAGGGAGTTTTGTGTTCATTTCAACAGTTACATGTTTAAATGTGTTGGACAACTTATTCCACAGCTATAGCTTATAGATGATATATTACTTTTACACAGATCCATCAGTGAAAAAATCTTGGTTATGTTAAAATTGGTTATGTACAGATCTGATTACATGGTAAAGGAGACAGGGACCCCGAGAACAAAGCTTAGCTCTATCTTTTGGATCCTTGTTAAACCACAATGTTTAGCTGTTCTAGCCTGTGCTTAATTAATTGCAGTGTTTTGGTATTTTATTCATATGTGCAATACTGAGTTTACTACTATACGCTGGGTTAGTGTGCTGAAAAAACCACCCAGTATTAGATTTACACAACACACATTTCTGATCTGTGTTTTATTAATATGCGTAATTAATTGCAGTGTTTTGGTATTTTATTCCTATGTGCAATACTGAGTTTACTACTATACACTGGGTGAGTGTGCTGAAAAAACCACCCAGTATTAGATTTACACAAACACACATTTCTGATCTGTATTTTATTAATATACGAAATTAATTGCAGTATTTTGGTATTTTATTCTTATGTGCGATACTGAGTTTACTACTATACGCTGGGTGAGTGTGCTGAAAAAACCACCCAGTATTAGATTTACACAACACACAGTTCTGATCTGTGTTTTATTGATAGGCGTAATTAATTGCAGTATTTTGGTATTTTATTCTTATGTGCGATACTGAGTTTACTATTATACGCTGGGTGAGTGTGCTGAAAAAACCACCCAGTATTAGATTTACACAACACACAGTTCTGATCTGTGTTTTATTGATAGGCGTAATTAATTGCAGTATTTTGGTATTTTATTCCTATGTGTGATACTGAGTTTACTACTATACACTGGGTGAGTGTGCTGAAAAAACCACCCAGTATTAGATTTACACAACACACAGTTCTGATCTGTGTTTTATTGATAGGCGTAATTAATTGCAGTGTTTTGGTATTTTATTCCTATGTGCAATACTGAGTTTACTACTATACACTGGGTGAGTGTGCTGAAAAAACCACCAGTATTAGATTTACACAAACACACATTTCTGATCTGTATTTTATTAATATACGAAATTAATTGCAGTATTTTGGTATTTTATTCTTATGTGCGATACTGAGTTTACTACTATACGCTGGGTGAGTGTGCTGAAAAAACCACCCAGTATTAGATTTACACAACACACAGTTCTGATCTGTGTTTTATTGATAGGCGTAATTAATTGCAGTATTTTGGTATTTTATTCTTATGTGCGATACTGAGTTTACTATTATACGCTGGGTGAGTGTGCTGAAAAAAACCACCCAGTATTAGATTTACACAACACACAGTTCTGATCTGTTTTTTATTGATAGGCGTAATTAATTGCAGTATTTTGGTATTTTATTCCTATGTGCGATACTGAGTTTACTACTGTACGCTGGGTGAGTGTGCTGAAAAAACCACCCAGTATTACATTTACACAACACACAGTTCTGATCTGTGTTTTATTTATATGCGTAAATAAATGCAGCGTTTTGGTATTTTATTCGTATGTGCGATACTGAGTTTACTACCATACGCTGGGTGAGTGTGCTGAAAAAACCACCCAGTATTAGATTTACACAAACACACAGTTCTGATCTGTATTTTATTAATATGCATAATTAATTGCAGTGATTTGGTATTTCATTCCTATATGCAATACTGAACATGCTATTATACGCTGGGTGAGTGTGCTGAAAAAACCACCCAGTATATAATTTACACAAACACACATTTCTGACCTGTGTTTTACTAATATGCATAATTAATTGCAGTGTTTTGGTATTCTCTTCCTATGTGCGATACTGAGTGTGCTACTGTACGCTGGGTGAGTGTGCTGAAAAAACCACCCAGTATTACATTTACACAACACACAGTTCAAATCAATACTTAATTACACTCATATGTTATTAAACCTTTACTATGCTCTTCTGAATTCACTTATATACATTAATGTGTAGCTTTAAATCTTTAGCATGTACATATGAATTCAATCCTTCAAAAAAATATTCTACACAATAATTCAATTCAGTATGTAAAATTAACCATTTCTAAACAAATACATTAGGTTTTTTTATTTATTAACACATATTTTAACAAAAAAGGTTTTGTTTTTCTTGCATTGCAACAGCATTTGAATAACACAACAATATCTATAGTTTTACTTTATATGTAAATCTGACAAATTCAGACAACTTAACTATATTACACCATAAATAAACATGCCAATAGCCATAGTTTGTTATAGCTTACTAATTAAATATTACAAGCGTTTTACAAGACAAATACATTCACATACACATTTATAATTATATTACATTTGAATTAACTTATCTGTAAATATATCGTATACAAAAATGATTGCAAACAATACATAACTGTTATTGCAATATTGTGATTTCAAAAAGTGTCTTAAAAAATGTAGACTTTCCAACTAAAAATCACATAAAATACATACTATACTTAATATTTCCATTAATTTCATGCTAACTTACCAACATTACACTATGCTGTTGCTAGTACAAGTTTTTGCTTTTCCTTATAGCTAAAATAATTACAAAAAGCAAAAATACACTGGTAATGGTACTCCAGGTTAACCACTTGGGTGGGGTTCGATTCCCCGCAGTGTACTTGCTGTTTATATTAGCTACTACAAAATATATTACATTTACTATCTTACCTTGAAATGATGTACTTAACATGATCATGCATAATCTTAAGATATTATATCATATGCTTTGTGTTGTAAATACACCCATGTTAAACATTAACATTTAAATTATAAATTGTATTTTAAATTGTAAAATATAATTACATTAATTTACTTGTACAAAGACCTCCAGATAAATACTGGGCTTCTATATTTACTCATTTAAGTACTACAAAACGTATTGACATATGACATCCTATGACATTAAAAATGTATTCTAACTTTAAATTATCTCATATATGTGGCTATTGTGGTTCACGATCATAGGCCCCGTCCCAAATGGCACACTTCATATGAATTTTCAGTCATCTGTACTTATTTCATGTGTCTGTTAAATCCATGAGACAGTAGGTGTCTCATTTTTCATTTTAGGTTTCAGAATTTTTCTCACGCTACTTCGTTGTAGATTTGTGCCCTCGATGCGCACTTTCGCAGAGCCCACACTGATGCAGGCTCTACAGCACACTTCTTTTCGACAGTCAAAGCCGGGTTTCATTTTTGTACGTCATGCACAATAACCCCAAAAGCACCAGGGTGGCGGTGCCACCGGCTTTATATATATATATATATATATATATATATATATATATATATATATATATATATATATATATATATATATATATATATATATATATAAATATAGCTGCGAGCAGCGATGAAGGGCCAAAGCCGGCGGTACCGCCACCCTGGTGCACCAGGGTTGCGGTGCCACCGGCTTGGGCCCGTAATCGCTGCTCGCAGCTATATTTATATTTATTATTATTATTATTATTATTATTATTATTATTATTATTATTATTATTATTATTAGGGCCCAAGCCCTAAGGGCGAAGGCCCTATTGTTTTCCTAAGGATTATTTATTATTATTATTATTCTTCTAATTATTTTTTTACTACCTTTTGGACACTTTTGGAGGCCTTAACATGCTCAAAAACTCCTGAAACTTTGCACACATGTCAGAACCCGCGGCCATCAGGGCCGGGCAGAAGATGGTACCCGGGCGTGGCAGGGGGGCTCGACAGCGCCCCCTGGAACGGGGTCCGAAAACATGGTCCATAAATCAAACACGCTTGCATGTAATAATATGAAACTCGGTACAACATGTAGATCTCATCGTTTCATATACTTCGCACTCTAACTTTTTACCCCAGCCCAACAGGAAGTCGGCTATTTAGGCTTGTTTGGAAAACGCATGCAAAGGAATGTGAAACACTCCTCCTAGAGAATTCAAACACACGGCACGAAACTCGGTCAGCGTGAAGTCAAGACATTGAGGATGAAAGTTTGCGAGGGGATTTTTGATATCTCGAACGGTTTGGCCGTGGCGAGGAAACGAAATTATGGCGAGAAACGTGAAACAGGAAGTGTGTCATAACTACTGCATACATTAACTAATCTTGATGAAACTTCAGCAGTGTGTTCGTTGTAAGAGCCCGATCACATGGATGTGACTATTGTGAGTCAAAGTTATAGCGCCACCAACTGGCAGCAGGAAGTGTGTCACTTTCAAAATGCTTTTAAATCACCCTCTTATTTTTACCCGATTTGCTTCAAACTTCATGTGCATAATGTAGACACATGCCAGATGTAGACCTGTGAAAGGATTATTGATATCTTAGACACTGTTGCCATGGCAATGCATCAAACATTAATATTCCTTTTTTTAAGCTTTTTCATGCTTTTTTATGCTTTCGGGCACTTTTGGGGTTCTTAACGTGCTCGAAAACTCTTGAAACTTTGCACACAGGACAAAACCCGCGGCCATCAGGGCCAGGCTGAAGCTGGTACCCGGGCGTAGCAGGGGGGCTCGACAGCGCCCCCTTGAACGGGTCCGACAATTTGGTCCATATATCCAACACGCTTTACCCTATTTGCTTCAAACTTGATGTGTATAATGTAGACACAAGCCAGATGTAGACCTGTGAAAGGATTGTTGATATCTTAGATGCTGTTGCCGTGACAACGCATCAAACTTTAATATTCTTTTTGGATACTTTTGAGATTCTTAGCGCACTTTTGGGGCCCTTAACATGCTCAAAAACTCTTGAAACTTTGCACACGGGTCAGAAACCGCGGCCATCAGGGCCGGGCTGAAGCTGGTACCCGGGCGTGGCAGGGGGGCTCGACAGCGCCCCCTGGAACGGGGTCCGAAAACTTGGTCCATAAATCAAACAGGCTTTACCCGATTTGCTTCAAACTTGATGTGTATAATGTAGACACACGCCAGATGTAGACCTGTGAAAGGATTGTTGATATCTTAGATGCTGTTGCCGTGACAACGCATCAAACTTTAATATTCTTTTTGGATACTTTTGAGATTCTTAGCACACTTTTGGGGCCCTTAACATGCTCAAAAACTCTTGAAACTTTGCACACGGGTTAGAAACCGCGGCCATCAGGGCCGGGCTGAAGCTGGTACCCGGGCGTGGCAGGGGGGCTCGACAGCGCCCCCTGGAACAGGGTCCGAAAACTTGGTCCATAAATCAAACACGCTTGCATGTAATAATATGAAACTTGGTACACATATAGATCTCATCGATTCATATATCCTTTGTACTTTTACTTTTTACCCCAGCCCAACAGGAAGTCGGCTATTATGGTTTGTTTGAAAGCGTATGCCCCTGGAATTCGATATACTACTCCTAGAGAATTCAACCAATCGCCACGAAACTCAGTCAGCATGAAGTCAAGACATTGAGGATGAAAAATTGCCAGGGGATTTTTGATATCTCGAACGGTTTGGCCGTGGCGAGGAAACGAATTTATGGCGAATAATGGAAACAGGAAGTGTGTTATAACTTCTGCATACATTAACTGATCTTGATGAAACTTCAGCAGTGTGTTCGCTGTAAGAGTCCGATCACATGGATGTGACTATTGTGAGTCAAAGTTATAGCGCCACCAACTGGCAGCAGGAAGTGTGTCACTTCCTAAAGGCTTTGAAATCACCCTCTTATTTTTACCCGATTTGCTTCAAACTTCATCTGTATAATGTAAATACACTGCAGATGAAGACCTGTGAAGGGATTCTTGATATCTTTGAAACTGTTGCTGTGGCAACGCATCAAACTTTAATATTCTTGTTTGATGCTTTTGATGCTCTGAGTCAATATGGCAAGCCGTTTTAACATTTAATCATTTTAACCTAGTAGTCTCTTTTTTCATGCTACTAGTACTTATTTTTTAGATACTAGTATCTATTCCATTAAGTAATAGTACTTATTCATTAGCGACTAGTGCTTATTCTTTAGTACTAGTGCCTATTCTTTAGATCAGGTGTGCCCAACCCTGCTCCTGGCGATCGACTGTCCTGCGCAGTTCATCTCCAACCCTAATCAAACACACCTGAAGGTCTTCAATTAAGGTCTTAACAACCATTTAAGGTCTTCAGGATTACTTGAAAATTAAAGGCAGGTGCGTTTGATCAGGGTTAGAGATAAACTGTGCAGGACAGTCGATCGCCAGGAGCAGGGTTGGGCACACCTGCTTTAGATAGTAGTGCTTATTCTTTAGATATTCTTTTGAATACGTATTAGTAGCTAATGAATAAGTACTGGTATCTATTTAATAGGTACTAGTATGTAATGACTTAGAACAAGTATTTATTGAATAAATACTAGTATCTATTAATAGGTACTATTATCTAAAATGTCATTTTCTCTCTCTCTCTCTCTCTGAGCCAATATGGCAAGCCGTTTTAACATTTAATCATTTTAACATACTAGTCTCTATTTTCATGCTACTAGTACTTATTTTTTAGATATTAGTATCTATTCCATTAAGTACTAGTACTTATTCATTAGCGACTAATGCTTATTCTGTTTAGAATATTCAAAGTGCTTATTCAATTTGTATGCTTATTTATATTTTCAGAGCAGAAAATCCGATTTTTCTGCTTATTCAATATTGCATCTAAAATGTGACTTGACGTGTGTGTGTGTGTGTGTGTGTGTGTGTGTGTGTGTGTTGTGTGTGTGTGTGTGTGTGTGTGTGAGAGAGATTGTGTCTGTTACAGTGACAAGAGTTTTTAAGCCTTGTCTTTTTGGATATATATATATTTTTTATAAAAAAAAAAGTGCATACAACCCATGTATTTTTAATGTATAGTTTGCTTTAAATTAAATTAAGATTGTATGTTTAGTAATTGAACCTAAGTAAATGTAAAATGAATGTGCTATATTTCAGATCAATATATTTGTTTCCTTCATTTTAATCAACACTAACTTTATTCTCATCTGAATTATAAATAACTTATTTCTGTATAAAATAAAAAATCCCGAATAATCCAGACCAACCAGAGCACACTATTTCTACAACATCATCAGTGCTGAAGCGGGACTACCAGAGCCGTTCGGCAGATAGCGAGCAGATATTTTGTGTCACGTCGTGCACAATAACCCTAAAGGCACCAGGGTGGCGATGCCACCGGCTTTATATATATAATATATATATATATATATATATATATATATATATATATATATATATATATATATATATATATATATATATATATATATATATATATAAATAAATAAATATAGCTGCGAGCAGCGATTACGGGCCCAAGCCGGTGGCACCGCCGTCGGCTTTGGCCCTTCATCGCTGCTCGCAGCTATATTTATATATATATATATATATATATATATATATATATATATATATAAAGCCAGTGGCACCGCCAGCCTGGTGCCTTTAGGGTTATTGTGCACGACGTGACACAAAATATCTGCTCGCTATCTGCCGAACGGCCCTGGTAGTTCCGCTTCAGCACTGATGATGTTGTAGAATTAGTGCGCTCTGGTTGGTCTGGATTATTGGGATTTTTTAATTTATGCAGAAATAAGTTATTTATAATACAGATAGAGAATAAAGTTAGTGTTGATTAAAATGAAAGAAAACAATTATATTGATCTGAAATATAGCACATTAATTTTAAATTTATTTAGGTTCAATTACCAAACATACAATCTTAATTTAATTTAAAGCAAACAATACATTTAAAATATATGGGTTGTATGCACATAAAAAAAAAAAAGAAGATATATCCAAAAAAGACAAGGCCTTAAAGCAGTGGTTCTCAATCTTGGTCCTAGGGTGCCACTGCTCTGCACATTTTATATGTCTCCTTTATCTGACACACCCACTTCAGTTAATAAAGCTCTTTCCTAACGAGCTGATGATCTGAATCAGGTGTGTTAAATGAGGGAGACATACAAACTATGCAGAGCAGTGGCTCCCTAGGACCAGGATTGAGATCCACTGCCTTAAAGGGTTAAACTCTTTTCACTGTAACACACACACACACACACACACACACACACACACACACACGTCAAGTCACTTACATTTTAGATGCAATATTGACGGTTTTTTCTGTTTCAGCAGCGAAAATAGTTAAACAAAGATCACAGCAGAACCATTGCGCATCTCACAGCAACATGTTTTCTCATTACTGAATGATTCAGCATTTTGGACAAATTGGTTTACTCAAAGATTGACGATATCATTGTCCATCGTGATGGCTGACAGACATCACGATGTTAAAGTCCCCATGAAATCAAAATTGACCATACTTACTTTGTTTGCCTAAATTGATCGTTTTGTGGTGAACAATTCATCCGTGCAAGTCAATCCACACAAAAAATTTTTTTGGCTTCGTAATCTTTAATCAAATTCTGAAAATGCCCCTCCCCTCTGCACTGGAGGACCTTGCCCGATGACGTAGGCTTGATGGTTTGGGTGTCTGCTTAACATCCGTAATCACGCCCCTCCAACTGACATTAGACAGGCACACAGCGTGTGAAAGGAGAGATGGCGAGGAGGTGCATTTTTCTAGATCCAATCAGGTGCTAGTTGGAAAAAAAAGCCACGCTCACTATTTTGCCTCTTAAGTATTCCGTTTCTCTCGGAAATACGTCACAGCACTGGAGAAAAGCCGTTTGCAACTTCCGGTTCATGGGGACTTTAAGCAAAGAACGTATATTTACAAGAAGTGAAAGCCAATAGAACGTTCCATTGCAACACCAGCGCCCAGCAGCAGCGCTACGCTTCCGCCATTTTGGGGTGAAAGCCACTCGGCAGTCATATATTATACATATATTTAGCCCAGTGCAGAGGTCATTTTTAGGTTGAAATAATTATGTAAAAAGAGGAGGCAGCGCCAGATTTTTTAACGCAGGTGCCGAGGGGGTGCTAGATCATTGACAGGGGGAGCTGCGCACTTATAGCCTATATTGTGCTACTATTATTAAATGAGCAAAACTTCGATATTTAATATTCAATCATTTTAATTATCACAACTAAAGTTTTAATTTTACTAAATTGAATAAGAACAACATTCAGCATTCAATCAAATATATTTAAAGATGTATTATTTATAATGTTATTTCAACATAATATCTCGTTATTTCAACATATGTGAGTGTGCAACATAATCAGAGAGTAGCCTATTTCTTTTCGTTTGGAATAGTTTCGTTTAAATATTTAGTTGCAAGCTTTCTATATTTCTCATGTCTGAGGCATATTTCGGTTCATTTATGATGAGATTCGCTCAAGACGAGCGCCGGCGCCGGATGTCATGATTATGTCTGCTATATTTGCCATTTATTAAATCCAGCCGATTAAATTTAAAAAAATAAAAAAAATAAGATAGAATTTATACAAAACGAAATTAATTTTAAAGAAAGGCTTTCTACAAAACACAGCGTAGGCTAATGAGTCAAAATCATGTATGAGCCACTTCATGTCTCCCGATATCATACTCATGCTGTTCACTTTTCATAATCAATATGGGGAAAAAAACATTATAATATTTGAACAAATATGAAACTAAATGCGCTTATTTAATGGCTACAACAACACGTATACAGTATTAGGCCTACAAACTCTCTATTTGTACAACTATTAGGCCTATACAACAGCAATAGAAACAGCTTTACAGTAAACTTCTTATATCGTATATTAATGACCGTTAAAGCAAGACTATGTAAACAAAAACACACAGCCACTGTACAAAATTGTGGCAATTATAGGATAACGGACACAGCAATGCATAATGTTCCATAAGATCATCATGTTTGTAGCATGATCCAGGGGATTAAAACGTACAAAATATATTTCAGGCCAAGTGGAGTTGGTAACTAATAATAGTAGTAAATGTGTAAAGTTGCATAAAATGGAAATATTCTATAATGCAAGAAAAAACTACCTCAAAAAACTGTTATCTGTGCTGTTGTCCAGTAACTCCCGTTGGAATATTCATCCCAAAATGGCGGCCGCGCTCCCGAAGCGCCACCTAGTGGCTGTTACCAGAAAAGCATCAGAGTTTCGCCTCTTGTGCCTCTTTGCTTTAAGCCAGCATCGCGATCCCCCCCCCCCCCCATGTTTCCATGGTGACGCGTCATGCTTGGCAAGTGATTCACCACAGCCAAAATAGACATGTAACGTTAGCGCTTTTATTTATAAATATTAACAAACCTGGTTACCATGTCATTAACTATCTTCTATTCTGATTCTCAAATGTGTGTAAGTGAGTTTCTCCCGAAATACATGGCCGGTGAACTGGGAGAAGAATAGAGTTAACTTTATAGTTACACTGTGTGTCTGATATGAATAAAATCCGTCGGCAAATATATTTGAATGGGTTGTTATGGCTGCTTCCATAGACACCATTGTGTATTTTACAAACTATAAATGTATTGTTTTGCTATAAGTTATATGCATTTAAATGTCTGAAACCTAAAATAAACATTATGTGGTTAAAAACACTGAATAGTTGTGATATAATATGACAAGCACTGAACGCGTCTGTCTCTGGCTCAGCGCCAGCCACAGCGCGAAAGCACAGTCTGGATCTGGCTGCTCTGTCACGTGTACATTGTACATCATGTACATTCGCTCCTAGTGGTCAGCTGCTGCAGACTCAGAGCGTGCCGAAATCAAAATTGCTGATGAGATGTAGAGGAAAATATCTCCGCGTTGTGCCTACGCCCCTTAGCTGTTCTAAATCCACTGTAAAACACGGCTTTGCGGGGCTTATTGCTTAAGTGAAAAATTAAAACGTTAGCCCCGACCCTCCTCCGATATCATCGTCCATCGCGATGTTTCACTGTACACATCGTCTGATGCCAAATTGGTAGACATCGCAAACCCTAGATTCAATGACCATACCTGTCTCATTCATGAATGACTCAGTCGTTCGAACGAATCGTTTGAACGAATGAATCAATGACTCGCTCATTAAGACGGTAGCCTGGCGACACCTAGTGACGGTTCAGTGTTATGTTTAAAAGTATCATTCTTTCCAACGATTTTTAATTGACTCATATTTAAAACAATCTCATAACATCATTTAATGCATTGTTATTTTTCAATGTAAATGATGTAATTTGATCAGCCCTACCTAGGGTAACAGCCATATAGTATCTTATTATTCTAAATAATTGAATTTATTGATCAAATTTACAAATTAAAATGAAAGATGAAGCATACATTTAATAAGATTGGACTAGGGTGCCTTGCAGATATTACAATTATGCACTTTTAAATATACCATTGCCACCCACCGTCAATTTGGTGTGTGTGTGTGTGTGTGTGTGTGTGTGGTGTGTGTGTGTGTGTGTGTGTGTGTGTGTGTGTGTGTGTGTGTGTGTGTGTGTGTGTGTGTGTGTGTGTGTGTGTGTGTGTGTGTGTGTGTGTGTGGGTTGGTTTGTGTGGGTTGGTTTATGTGATTTATGAGGACACAAATTTGTATAATGACGTGTATTACACTGGTATTACAACTTATGGGTGGTTTATGAGGACATTTCAAAAGTCCTCATAAATCAAATGGCTTGAAAAACATAAAAAACAATGTTTTATTAAAAAAATTTAAATGCAGCATGTCTGTTATATGCCTTTATTAAAAAAACGTATTTAAAAAATACAAGGCTTAAGACATTTATTTTCTTTTTTAATGAAGGCCAAACCACACAGCAGTGAAATGGTTAATCTAGCCCCACTCCCCCTCCCCCTCCCCACACTCACAGACACACACACACAGAGAGCAGGCGCATAGCCCCACTCCCCCTCCCCCTTCCCACACTCACAGACACACACACACAGAGAGCAGTCACAGAGACGTAGGCTCAGAGAGAAATGACCATATTCAAACCAAAATATCTGACTTCCTCTTGGTTGTTACTAATGACTGTAAATTAGAAAGTTGTCTGGCTGGAGGAGAACTATATAAATACAGATTTTTGTAACTCTAGATGAAACTAACCCCCCCACTTTTGTCAAAAGGTGGCGCTACTGAGTCCCTGCACCACGCCCGTTTCTGAAACTATGCACATGTCACCTGGCTAATAAATGTGATCTGTCTGTCGAGTTTCATGCAATTTTAAGCAATTTCAGGCATGCTAAGAGTCTCAAAAGCATCCAAAAAGAATATTAAAGTTTGATGGATTGCCACAGCAACAGTTTCAAAGATATCAAGAATCCATTCACAGGTCTTCATCTGCCGTGTATTTACATTATACAAATGAAGTTTGAAGCAAATCGGGTAAAAATAAGAGGTTGATTTCAAAGCATTTTGAAAGTGACATACTTCCTGCTGCCAGTTGGTGGCGCTATAACTTTGACTCACAATAGTCACATCCATGTGATCGGGCTCTTACAACGAACACACTGCTGAAGTTTCATCAAGATCAGTTAATGTATGCTGAAGTTATGACACACTTCCTGTTTCACGTTTCTCGCCATAATTTTGTTTCCTCGCCACGGCCAAACCGTTCAAGATATCAAAAATCCCCTCGCAAACTTTCATCCTCAATGTCTTGACTTCACGCTGACCGAGTTTCGTGCCGTGTGTTTGAATTCTCTAGGAGGAGTACTTCAAATTCCTTTGCGTGTGTTTTACCAACAACCCTAAATAGCCCACTTCCTGTTGGGCTGGGGTAAAAAGTTAGAGTGCGAAGTATATATGAAACGATGAGATCTACATGTGTACCGAGTTTCATATTATTACATGCAAGCGTGTTTGATTTATGGACCATGTTCGGGCTCGACAGCGCCCCCTGGAACGGGGTCCGAAAACATGGTCCATAAATCAAACACGCTTGCATGTAATAATATGAAACTCGGTACACATGTAGATCTCATCGTTTCATATATACTTTGCACTCTAACTTTTTACCCCAGCCCAACAGGAAGTCGGCTATTTAGGCTTGTTTGGAAAACGCATGCAAAGGAATGTGAAACACTCCTCCTAGAGAATTCAAACACACGGCACGAAACTCGGTCAGCGTGAAGTCAAGACATTGAGGATGAAAGTTTGCGAGGGGATTTTTGATATCTTGAACGGTTTGGCCGTGGCGAGGAAACGAAATTATGGCGAGAAACGTGAAACAGGAAGTGTGTCATAACTACTGCATACATTAACTAATCTTGATGAAACTTCAGCAGTGTGTTCGTTGTAAGAGCCCGATCACATGGATGTGACTATTGTGAGTCAAAGTTATAGCGCCACCAACTGGCAGCAGGAAGTGTGTCACTTTCAAAATGCTTTTAAATCACCCTCTTATTTTTACCCGATTTGCTTCAAACTTCATGTGCATAATGTAGACACATGCCAGATGTAGACCTGTGAAAGGATTATTGATATCTTAGACACTGTTGCCATGGCAATGCATCAAACATTAATATTCCTTTTTTTTAAGCTTTTTCATGCTTTTTTATGCTTTCGGGCACTTTTGGGGTTCTTAACGTGCTCGAAAACTCTTGAAACTTTGCACACAGGACAAAACCCGCGGCCATCAGGGCCAGGCTGAAGCTGGTACCCGGGCGTGGCAGGGGGGCTCGACAGCGCCCCCTTGAACGGGTCCGACAATTTGGTCCATATATCAAACACGCTTTACCCTATTTGCTTCAAACTTGATGTGTATAATGTAGACACAAGCCAGATGTAGACCTGTGAAAGGATTGTTGATATCTTAGATGCTGTTGCCGTGACAACGCATCAAACTTTAATATTCTTTTTGGATACTTTTGAGATTCTTAGCGCACTTTTGGGGCCCTTAACATGCTCAAAAACTCTTGAAACTTTGCACACGGGTCAGAAACCGCGGCCATCAGGGCTGGGCTGAAGCTGGTACCCGGGCGTGGCAGGGGGGCTCGACAGCGCCCCCTGGAACGGGGTCCGAAAACTTGGTCCATAAATCAAACAGGCTTTACCCGATTTGCTTCAAACTTGATGTGTATAATGTAGACACATGCCAGATGTAGACCTGTGAAAGGATTGTTGATATCTTAGATGCTGTTGCCGTGACAACGCATCAAACTTTAATATTCTTTTTGGATACTTTTGAGATTCTTAGCACACTTTTGGGGCCCTTAACATGCTCAAAAACTCTTGAAACTTTGCACACGGGTCAGAAACCGCGGCCATCAGGGCCGGGCTGAAGCTGGTACCCGGGCGTGGCAGGGGGGCTCGACAGCGCCCCCTGGAACAGGGTCCGAAAACTTGGTCCATAAATCAAACACGCTTGCATGTAATAATATGA
Source organism: Chrosomus eos (assembly GCA_036326025.1). Classification (NCBI taxonomy): domain Eukaryota; kingdom Metazoa; phylum Chordata; class Actinopteri; order Cypriniformes; family Leuciscidae; genus Chrosomus; species Chrosomus eos. The sequence continues at coordinate 6,896 of JAZAVI010000598.1, read as the reverse complement.
AACTTGGTACACATATAGATCTCATCGATTCATATATCCTTTGTACTTTTACTTTTTACCCCAGCCCAACAGGAAGTCGGCTATTATGGTTTGTTTGAAAGCGTATGCCCCTGGAATTCGATATACTACTCCTAGAGAATTCAACCAATCGCCACGAAACTCAGTCAGCATGAAGTCAAGACATTGAGGATGAAAAATTGCCAGGGGATTTTTGTTATCTCGAACGGTTTGGCCGTGGCGAGGAAACGAATTTATGGCGAATAATGGAAACAGGAAGTGTGTTATAACTTCTGCATACATTAACTGATCTTGATGAAACTTCAGCAGTGTGTTCGCTGTAAGAGTCCGATCACATGGATGTGACTATTGTGAGTCAAAGTTATAGCGCCACCAACTGGCAGCAGGAAGTGTGTCACTTCCTAAAGGCTTTGAAATCACCTTCTTATTTTTACCCGATTTGCTTCAAACTTCATCTGTATAATGTAAATACACTGCAGATGAAGACCTGTGAAGGGATTCTTGATATCTTTGAAACTGTTGCTGTGGCAACGCATCAAACTTTAATATTCTTGTTTGATGCTTTTGATACTCTGAGTCAATATAGCAAGCCGTTTTAACATTTAATCATTTTAACCTAGTAGTCTCTTTTTTCATGCTACTAGTACTTATTTTTTAGATACTAGTATCTATTCCATTAAGTAATAGTACTTATTCATTAGCGACTAGTGCTTATTCTTTAGTACTAGTGCCTATTCTTTAGATAGTAGGGCTGTCACTTTACATTCGAAAATCGATTGCACAATCGATCGGACCAACCAACAACAAGTATCGAAACGAAAATAGGGAATCGATTTTAACGGCCTTTTTTTATGTACTTTTTTTTTTTACCAAAAATGTGTTTTAGGTGGACAGATCAATAGAACATGTAGGATTTTGGAAAATAATAATGTCTTTTCTGTTAACCAAATGCTTTTTAATATTCGCTATTGCTTCAAGGCAAGTGAACAAGCGCGCTGTTATTTGTTGCCAGAGCCGTTGCTTAGTGACGTGTGTGTTCAAGTAAGCCAGAAATGCGCAGATTCTGCGCAATACGCTGTATTTAATATATCACGAGGACTCATAGATGTGTATATCTCTATGACGAGGACTCACGAGTTGCGTATTTGCGCTGAATCCACACAGATTTGGCTTACACGAACTTCCACAGCAAAGAAAGTGAGTAAACATAGACGAACGCCTCTTGATTTGACAGCGTTAGCCGCCAAAGTTCATTTTTACCCGCATTTGGCGAGTTGAGGGTGTTAATTTCAATCCCTGAATGCTGCACTCCTGTTTGTCATTGTGCACGAAACTTCACGCCAATAAATCATCAGGAATATTGCTGACTTGTGGGCGCTGCGCGTCTCAAGCGCCCTCTTCACGTTCGTCCTAATGCCTGTTAGTTGTCAGTGGATTTGCCTATATTTGGTGTTGAAAATGGAAACGTCTTTAGACACGGAAAATCGATTTTACAATCGATTCAATGAACACTTATGTCTTAAAAATCGAACAGGATTTTTTCACAAAAGTGACAGCCCTATTAGATAGTAGTGCTTATTCTTTAGATATTCTTTTGAATACGTATTAGTAGCTAATGAATAAGTACTGGTATCTATTTAATAGGTACTAGTATGTAATGACTTAGAACTAGTATTTATTGAATAAATACTAGTATCTATTAATAGGTGCTATTATCTAAAATGTCATTTTCTCTCTCTCTCTCTCTGAGCCAATATGGCAAGCCGTTTTAACATTTAATCATTTTAACATACTAGTCTCTATTTTCATGCTACTAGTACTTATTTTTTAGATATTAGTATCTATTCCATTAAGTACTAGTACTTATTCATTAGCGACTAATGCTTATTCTGTTTAGAATATTCAAAGTGCTTATTCAATTTGTATGCTTATTTATATTTTCAGAGCAGAAAATCCGATTTTTCTGCTTATTCAATATTGCATCTAAAATGTGACTTGACGTGTGTGTGTGTGTGTGTGTGTGTGTGTGTTGTGTGTGTGTGTGTGTGTGTGTGTGTGTGTGTGTGTGTGTGTGTGTGTGTGTGTGTGTGTGTGTGTGTGTGTGTGTGTGTGTGTGTGTGTGTGTGCGTGTGTGTGTGTTTGTGTGTGTGTGTGTGTGTGTGTGTGTGTGAGAGAGAGATTGTGTCTGTTACAGTGACAAGAGTTTTTAAGCCTTGTCTTTTTGGATATATATATATTTTTATATAAAAAAAAAATGTGCATACAACCCATGTATTTCAAATGTATTGTTTGCTTTAAATTAAATTAAGATTGTATGTTTGGTAATTGAACTTAAATAAATGTAAAATGAATGTGCTATATTTCAGATCAATATATTTGTTTTCCTTCATTTTAATCAACACTAACTTTATTCTCATCTGAATTATAAATAACTTATTTCTGTATAAAATAAAAAATCCCGAATAATCCAGACCAACCAGAGCACACTATTTCTACAACATCATCAGTGCTGAAGCGGGACTACCAGAGCCGTTCAGCAGATAGCGAGCAGATATTTTGTGTCACGTCGTGCACAATAACCCTAAAGGCACCAGGGTGGCGATGCCACCGGCTTTATATATATATATATATATATATATATATATATATATATATATATATATATATATATATATATATATATATATATATATATATATAAATAAATATAGCTGCGAGCAGCGATGAAGGGCCAAAGCGGCGGTACCGCCACCCTGGTGCACCAGGGTTGCGGTGCCACCGGCTTGGGCCCGTAATCGCTGCTCGCAGCTATATTTCTTCTTCTTCTTCTTCTTCTAATTATTTTTTTACTACCTTTTGGACACTTTTGGAGGCCTTAACATGCTCAAAAACTCCTGAAACTTTGCACACATGTCAGAACCCGCGGCCATCAGGGCCGGGCTGAAGATGGTACCCGGGCGTGGCAGGGGGGCTCGACAGCGCCCCCTGGAATGGGGTCGGAAAACATGGTCCATAAATCAAACACGCTTGCATGTAATAATATGAAACTCGGTACACATGTAGATCTCATCGTTTCATATATACTTCGCACTCTAACTTTTTACCCCAGCCCAACAGGAAGTCGGCTATTTAGGCTTGTTTGGAAAACGCATGCAAAGGAATGTGAAACACTCCTCCTAGAGAATTCAAACACACGGCACGAAACTCGGTCAGCGTGAAGTCAAGACATTGAGGATGAAAGTTTGCGAGGGGATTTTTGATATCTCGAACGGTTTGGGCGTGGCGAGGAAACGAAATTATGGCGAGAAACGTGAAACGGGAAGTGTGTCATAACTACGGCATACATTAACTAATCTTGATGAAACTTCAGCAGTGTGTTCGTTGTAAGAGCCCGATCACATGGATGTGACTATTGTGAGTCAAAGTTATAGCGCCACCAACTGGCAGCAGGAAGTGTGTCACTTTCAAAATGCTTTGAAATCACCCTCTTATTTTTACCCGATTTGCTTCAAACTTCATCTGTATAATGTAAATACACGGCAGATGAAGACCTGTGAATGGATTCTTGATATCTTTGAAACTGTTGCTGTGGCAATCCATCAAACTTTAATATTCTTTTTGGATGCTTTTGAGACTCTTAGCATGCCTGAAATTGCTTAAAATTGCATGAAACTCGACAGACAGATCATATTTATTAGCCAGGTGACATGTGCATAGTTTCAGAAATGGGCGTGGTGCAGGGACTCAGTAGCGCCACCTTTTGACAAAAGTGGGCGGGTTAGTTTCATCTAGAGTTACAAAAATCTGTATTTATATAGTTCTCCTCCAGCCAGACAACTTTCTAATTTACAGTCATTAGCAATAACCAAGAGGAAGTCAGATATTTTGGTTTGAATATGGTCATTTCTCTCTGAGCCTACGTCTCTGTGACTGCTCTCTGTGTGTGTGTGTCTGTGAGTGTGGGGAGGGGGAGGGGGAGTGGGGCTATGTGCCTGCTCTCTGTGTGTGTGTGTCTGTGAGTGTGGGGAGGGGAGGGGGAGTGGGGCTAGATTAACCATTTCACTGCTGTGTGGTTTGGCCTTCATTAAAAAAGGAAATAAATGTCTTAAGCCTTGTATTTTTTAAATACGTTTTTTTAATAAAGTAAAGGCATATAACAGACATGCTGCATTTAAATTTTTTTAATAAAACATTGTTTTTTATGTTTTTCAAGCCATTTGATTTATGAGGACTTTTGAAATGTCCTCATAAACCACCCATAAGTTGTAATACCAGTGTAATACACGTCATTATACAAATTTGTGTCCTCATAAATCACATAAACCAACCCACACAAACCAACCCACACACATACACACACACACACACACACACACACACACACACACACACACACACACACACACACACACACACACCAAATTGACGGTGGGTGGCAATGGTATATTTAAAAGTGCATAATTGTAATATCTGCAAGGCACCCCTAGTCCAGTCTTATTAAATGTATGCTTCATCTTTCATTTTAATTTGTAAATTTGATCAATAAATTCAATTATTTAGAATAATAAGATACTATATGGCTGTTACCCTAGGTAGGGCTGATCAAATTACATCATTTACATTGAAAAATAACAATGCATTAAAAGATGTTATGAGATTGTTTTAAATATGAGTCAATTAAAAATCGTTGGAAAGAATGATACTTTTAAACATAACACTGAACCGTCACTAGGTGTCGCCAGGCTACCGTCTTAATGAGCGAGTCATTGATTCATTCGTTCAAACGATTCGTTCGAACGACTGAGTCATTCATGAATGAGACAGGTATGGATTGGTCATTGAATCTAGGGTTTGCGATGTCTACCAATTTGGCATCAGACGATGTGTACAGTGAAACATCGCGATGGACGATGATATCGGGAGGAGGGGCGGGGCTAACGTTTTAATTTTTCACTTAAGCAATAAGCCCCGCAAAGCCGTGTTTTACAGTGGATTTAGAACAGCTAAGGGGGCGTAGGCACAACGCGGAGATATTTTCCTCTACATCTCATCAGCCATTTTGATTTCGGCACGCTCTGAGTCTGCAGCAGCTGACCACTAGGAGCGAATGTACATGATGTACAATGTACACGTGACAGAGCAGCCAGATCCAGACTGTGCTTTCGCGCTGTGGCTGGCGCTGAGCCAGAGACAGACGCGTTCAGTGCTTGTCATATTATATCACAACTATTCAGTGTTTTTAACCACATAATGTTTATTTTAGGTTTCAGACATTTAAATGCATATAATTTATAGCAAAACAATACATTTATAGTTTGTAAAATACACAATGGTGTCTATGGAAGCAGCAATAACAACCCATTCAAATATATTTGCCGACGGATTTTATTCATAATCATATCAGACACACAGTGTAAGGAACTATAAAGTTAACTCTATTCTTCTCCCAGTTCACACCGGCCATGTATTTCGGGAGAAACTGTTTTTTAAACGACAAAACAAACTCACTTACACACATTTGAGAATAAGAATAGAAGATAGTTGATGACATGGTAACCAGGTTTGTTAATATTTATAAATAAAAGCGCTAACGTTACATGTACACACAGCGCTATTTTGGCTGTGGTGAATCACGTGCCAAGCATGACGCGTCACCATGGAAACATGGGGGGGGGGGGGGGGTCGCGATGCTGGCTTAACTATGATATCGTCTATCGGCACAGATGCGCAATGGTTCTGCTGTGATCTTTGTTTAACTATTTTCGCTGCTGAAACAGAAAAACCGTCAATATTGCATCTAAAATGTAAGTGACTTGACGTGTGTGTGTGTGTGTGTGTGTGTGTGTGTGTGTGTGTGTGTGTGTGTGTGTGTGTGTGTGTGTGTGTGTGTGTGTGTGTGTGTGTGTGTGTGTGAGAGAGAGTGTGTCTGTTACAGTGAAAAGAGTTTAACCCTTTAAGGCAGTGGATCTCAATCCTGGTCCTAGGGAGCCACTGCTCTGCATAGTTTGTATGTCCTCCCTCATTTAACACACCTGATTCAGATCATCAGCTCGTTAGGAAAGAGCTTATTAACTGAAGTGGGTGTGTCAGATAAAGGAGACATATAAAATGTGCAGAGCAGTGGCACCCATAGGACCAAGATTGAGAACCACTGCTTTAAGGCCTTGTCTTTTTTGGATATATCTTCTTCTTTTTTATGTGCATACAACCCATATATTTTAAATGTATTGTTTGCTTTAAATTAAATTAAGATTGTATGTTTGGTAATTGAACCTAAATAAATTTAAAATTAATGTGCTATATTTCAGATCAATATAATTGTTTTCTTTCATTTTAATCAACACTAACTTTATTCTCTATCTGTATTATAAATAACTTATTTCTGCATAAATTAAAAAATCCCCAATAATCCAGACCAACCAGAGCGCACTAATTCTACAACATCATCAGTGCTGAAGCGGAACTACCAGAGCGGTTCGGCAGATAGCGAGCAGATATTTTGTGTCACGTCGTGCACAATAACGCTAAAGGCACCAGGCTGGCGGTGCCACTGGCTTTATATATATATATATATATATATATATATATATATATATATATATATATATATATATATATATATATATATATATATATATATATATATATATAATATATATATATATATATAAATATAGCTGCGAGCAGCGATGAAGGGCCAAAGCCGACGGTACCGCCACCCTGGTGCACCAGGGTTGCGGTGCCACCGGCTTGGGCCCGCAATCGCTGCTCGCAGCTATATTTATTCTTCTTCTTCTTCTTCTAATTATTTTTTTACTACCTTTTGGACACTTTTGGAGGCCTTAACATGCTCAAAAACTCCTGAAACTTGCACACAT
>JAZAVI010000597.1:0-75158 GCA_036326025.1 Chrosomus eos | reverse complement strand
TCCCGGATCATGCTCAAAACATGTGATCTTAGGGAAACCCTTTCTTTTCCCTGGTGTCCGTTACCTTAAATTTCCACAATTTTGTACAGTGGTTTGTTTGTTTTTTTTTACTATCTTGTTTTAAAAGGTATTAATATACGATATAAAATTTTCTGTAAAGTGTTTATTGTGTTGTAAGGCCAAATAGTTGTACAAATAGAGAGTTTGTAGGCCTAATATCTATACGTGTTGTTGTAGCCATTAAATAAGCTTTTAGTTTCATATTTGTTCAAATATTATAATTTTTTTTTTTCCCCATATTGATTATGAAAATGAACAGCATGAGTATGATTGGGAGACATAAAGGGGCTATACTGATTTTGACTCATTAGCCTACGCTGTGTTTTGTGAACCCTTTCTTTAAATTAAATTTTCGTTTGTATAAATTCTTCTTATTTTTTTTTTTTTTAAAATTTATCGGCGTTTTTAATAAGGGAAAAATATAGCAGAAAATCAGGGAATCGGCGCCGGCGCTGTCTTGAGCAAATTCTCATCATAAAAAACCCCGAAATATGCCTCAGAATGAAAATATAAAAAGCTTGCAACTAAATATTTAAACGAACTATCCAAAACAAAAAGAAATAGGCTACCTCTGATATTTTTGCACATCAATATTTTAAAAATAAGGGAAATTTTTATTTTGAAAACATTATAAAAAATACATCTTTAAAATTTGTGAATTGAATGTTGTTCTTATTCTTTTTAGTAAAATTAAAATTTAGTTGTGATAATTAAAATGATTGAATATTAAATATGAAGTTTTGTCATTAATAATAGTAGCAAAATGGCATAAGTGCGCAGTCCCCCTGTCAATGATCTGCACCCCCTCGGCCCCGGGTTTAAAAAAATTTGCGCTGCCTCCTTTTTTACATAATTATTTCAACCCAAAAATGACCTCTGAAATGGGCTAAAATAGGCTTTCACCCCAAAATGGCGGAAGCGTAGCGTGCGCTGGGCGTGGTGTTGCAATGGAACGTTTTTATTGGGTTTCACTTCTTGTAAATAACGTTTTTTGCTTAAAGTCCCTGAACCGGGAAATTGCAAACGGCTTTTCTCCAGTGCTGTGACGTTTTCCGAGAGAAAAAGGAAAAACTTATGAGGGAAAATAGTGAGCGTGCTTTTTTTTTTTTCCAACTAGCACCTCTGGGGTCTAAAAAAAAGCACCTCCGCCATCTCTCCTTTCCCGCTGTGTGCCCCTCTACTGTCAGTTTTGGGGGGCGGTTAGGATGTAAGCAGACACCCAAACCATCAAGCCCGTCATCGGGCAAGGTCCCCAAGGGAGAGGGAGGGGGGCATTTTCGAATTTGATTAAAAGATTACGAAGCCAAAAATTTTTTTTGTGTGTGGATTGACTTGCACGGATGATTGTTCACCACCAAAACGATCAATTTAGGCAAACAAAGTAAGTATGGTCAATTTTTGATTTCATGGGGACTTTAACATCGTGATGTCTGTCAGCCATCCGATGGACCGATGATATCGTCAATCTTTGAGTAAACCCAATTTGTCCAAAATGCTGAATCATTCGTAATGGAAAAACATGTTGCTGTGAGATGCGCAATGGTTCTGCTGTGATCTTTGTTTAACTATTTCGCTGCTGAAACAGAAAAACCGTCAATATTGCTATCTAAATGTAAGTGACTTGACGTGTGTGTGTGTGTGTGTGTGTGTGTGTGTGTGTGTGTTACAGTGAAAGAGTTTAACCCTTTAAGGCAGTGGATCTCAATCCTGGTCCTAGGGAGCCACTGCTCTGCATAGTTTGTATGTCTCCCTCATTTAACACACCTGATTCAGATTCATCAAGCTGGTTGGGGAAAGAGCTTTATTAACTGAAGTGGGGTGTGTTCCAGATAAAGGAGACATATAAAATGTGCAGAGCAGTGGCACCCTAGGACCAAGATTGAGAACCACTGCTTTAAGGCCTTGTCTTTTTTGGATATATCTTTCTTTTTTTTTTTATGTGCATACAACCCATATATTTTAAATGTATTGTTTGCTTTAAATTAAATTAAGATTGTATGTTTTGGTAATTGAACCTAAATAAATTTAAAATTAATGTGCTATATTTCAGATCAATATAATTTTTTTTCTTTCTTTTAATCAACACTACTTTATTCTCTATCTGTATTATAAATAACTTATTTCTGCATTAAATTAAAAATCCCCAATAATCCAGACCAACCAGAGCGCACTAATTCTACAACATCATCAGTGCTGAAGCGGAACTTACCAGAGCCGTTCGGCAGATAGCGAGCAGATATTTTGTGTCACGTCGTGCACAATAACCCTAAAGGCACCAGGCTGGCGGTCCCACTGGCTTTATATATATATATATATATATATATAAAATATATATATATATATTATATATATATATTATATATATATATATATATAATATATATATATATAAATATAGCTGCGAGCAGCGTTTGAAGGCCAAAGCCGCGGTAGCGCCACCTGGTGCACCAGGGTTGCGGTGCCCACCGGCTTGGGCCCGTAATCGCTGCTCGCAGCTATATTTCTTTTTTCTTCTTCTTTTTAATTATTTTTTTACTACCTTTTGGACACTTTTGGAGGCCTTAACATGCTCAAAAAATCCTGAAACTTTGCACACATGTCAGAAACCGCGGCCATCAGGGCCGGGCTGAAGATTTGGGACCGGGCGTGGCAGGGGGGGCTCGACAGCGCCCCCTGGAACGGGGTCCGAAAACATGGTCCATAAATCAAACACGCTTTCATGTAATAATATGAAACTCGGTACACATGTAGATCTCATGTTTCATATATACTTCGCACTCTAACTTTTTACCCCAGCCCAACAGGAAGTCGGCTATTTAGGCTTGTTTGGAAAACGCATGCAAAGGAATTTTGAAACACTCCTCCTAGGAATTCAAACACACGGCAACGAAACTTCGGTCAGCGTGAAGTCAAGACATTGAGGATGAAAGTTTGCGAGGGGATTTTTGATATCTCGAACGGTTTGGCCGTGGCGAGGAAACGAAATTATGGCGAGAAACGTGAAACGGGAAGTGTGTCATAAACTACGGCATACATTAATGATCTTGATGAAACTTCAGCAGTGTGTTGTTGTAAGAGCCCGATCACATGGATGTGACTATTGTGAGTCAAAGTTATAGCGCCACCAACTGGCAGCAGGAAGTGTGTCACTTTCAAAATGCTTTGAAATCACCCTCTTATTTTTACCGATTTGCTTCAAATTCATCTGTATAATGTAAATACACGGCAGATGAAGACCTGTGAATGGATTCTTGATATCTTTGAAACTGTTGCTGTGGCAATCCATCAAACTTTAATATTCTTTTTGGATGCTTTTGAGACTCTTTTGCATGCCTGAAATTGCTTAAAATTGCAGAAACTCGACAGACAGATCATATTTATTAGCCAGGTGACTGTGCATAGTTTCAGAAATGGGCGTGGTGCAGGGACTCAGTAGCGCCACCTTTTGACAAAAGTGGGCGGGTTAGTTTCATTAGAGTTACAAAAATCTGTATTTATATAGTTCTCCTCCACCAGACAACTTTCTAATTTACAGTCATTAGCAATAACCAAGAGGAAGTCAGATATTTTGGTTTGAATATGGTCATTTCTCTCTGAGCCTACGTCTCTGTGACTGCTCTCTGTGTGTGTGTGTCTGTGAGTGTGGGGAGGGGGGGGGGAGTGGGGCTATGTGCCTGCTTCTGGAGATGGTCCTCACTGCAGAACATGAAATCACGGGGAGGAGTCGGATCTAGATCCGGACTCCTCCCACTTACATACCTAAACCTACCCAGCTCCACCCCTTATCCCTAAACCCACCCCTAAACCATACCCAGCTCCACCCCTTATCCCTAAACCACCCCTAAACCTACCCTACCCAACCCCACCCCTTAATCTGGATCGACTCGCCCCCCGGATCTCGTGTACTGCAATGAGGTGCTACTGGCTCTCTGTGTTTTGTGTGTCTGTGAGTGTGGGGAGGGGGAGGGGGAGTGGGGCTATGTGCCTGCTCTCTGTGTGTGTGTGTTGTGAGTGTGGGGAGGGGGAGGGGGAGTGGGGCTATGTGCCTGCTCTCTGTGTGTGTGTCTGTGAGTGTGGGGGAGGGGGGGGGGGGAGTGGGGCTAGATTAACCATTTCACTGCTGTGTGGTTTGGCCTTCATTAAAAAAGGAAATAAATGTCTTAAGCCTTGTATTTTTTAAATACGTTTTTTTAATAAAGTAAAGGCATATAACAGACATGCTGCATTTAAATTTTTTTAATAAAACATTGTTTTTTTATGTTTTTCAAGCCATTTGATTTATGAGGACTTTTGAAATGTCCTCATAAACCACCCATAAGTTGTAATACCAGTGTAATACACGTCATTATACAAATTTGTGTCCTCATAAATCACATAAACCAACCCACACAAACCAACCCACACACATACCACACACACACACACACACACACACACACACACACACACACACACACACACACACACACACACACACACAACACACACACACACACACACCACACACACACACACCAAATTGACGGTGGGTGGCAATGGTATATTTAAAAGTGCATAATTGTAATATCTGCAAGGCACCCCTAGTCCAGTCTTATTAAATGTATGCTTCATCTTTCATTTTAATTTGTAAATTTGATCAATAAATTCAATTATTTAGAATAATAAGATACTATATGGCTGTTACCCTAGGTAGGGCTGATCAAATTACATCATTTACATTGAAAAATAACAATGCATTAAAAGATGTTATGAGATTGTTTTAAATATGAGTCAATTAAAAATCGTTGGAAAGAATGATACTTTTAAACATAACACTGAACCGTCACTAGGTGTCGCCAGGCTACCGTCTTAATGAGCGAGTCATTGATTCATTCGTTCAAACGATTCGTTCGAACGACTGAGTCCTTCATGAATGAGACAGGTATGGATTGGTCATTGAATCTAGGGTTTGCGATGTCTACCAATTTGGCATCAGACGATGTGTACAGTGAAACATCGCGATGGACGATGATATCGGGAGGAGGGGCGGGGCTAACGTTTAAATTTTTCACTTAAGCAATAAGCCCCGCAAAGCCTTGTTTTACAGTGGATTTAGAACAGCTAAGGGGCGTAGGCACAACGCGGAGATATTTTCCTCTACATCTCATCAGCCATTTTGATTTCGGCACGCTCTGAGTCTGCAGCAGCTGACCACTAGGAGCGAATGTACATGATGTACAATGTACACGTGACAGAGCAGCCAGATCCAGACTGTGCTTTCGCGCTGTGGCTGGCGCTGAGCCAGAGACAGACGCGTTCAGTGCTTGTCATATTATATCACAACTATTCAGTGTTTTTAACCACATAATGTTTATTTTAGGTTTCAGACATTTAAATGCATATAATTTATAGCAAAACAATACATTTATAGTTTGTAAAATACACAATGGTGTCTATGGAAGCAGCAATAACAACCCATTCAAATATATTTGCCGACGGATTTTATTCATATCAGACACACAGTGTAAGGAACTATAAAGTTAACTCTATTCTTCTCCCAGTTCACCGGCCATGTATTTCGGGAGAAAACTGTTTTTTAAACGACAAAACAAACTCACTTACACACATTTGAGAATCAGAATAGAAGATAGTTGATGACATGGTAACCAGGTTTGTTAATATTTTAAATAAAAGCGCTAACGTTAGATGTCATACAGCGCTATTTTGGCTGTGGTGAATCACGTGCCAAGCATGACGCGTCACCATGGAAACATGGGGGGGGGGGGGTCGAGATGCTGGCTTAACTATGATATCGTCTATCGGCACAACCCTAATTGAATCTTTGAGTAAACCAATTTGTCCAAAATGCTGAATCATTCAGTAATGAGAAAACATGTTGCTGTGAGATGCGCAATGGTTCTGCTGTGATCTTTGTTTAACTATTTTCGCTGCTGAAACAGAAAAAACCGTCAATATTGCATCTAAAATGTAAGTGACTTGACGTGTGTGTGTGTGTGTGTGTGTGTGTGTGTGTGTGGTGTGTGTGTGTGTGTGTGTGTGTGTGTGTGTGTGTGTGTGAGAGAGAGAGTGTGTCTGTTACAGTGAAAAGAGTTTAACCCTTTAAGGCAGTGGATCTCAATCCTGGTCCTAGGGAGCCACTGCTCTGCATAGTTTGTATGTCTCCCTCATTTAACACACCTGATTCAGATCATCAGCTCGTTAGGAAAGAGCTTTATTAACTGAAGTGGGTGTGTGTCAGATAAAGGAGACATATAAAATGTGCAGAGCAGTGGCACCCATAGGACCAAGATTGAGAACCACTGCTTTAAGGCCTTGTCTTTTTTGGATATATCTTCTTTTTTTTTATGTGCATACAACCCATATATTTTAATGTATTGTTTGCTTTAAATTAAATTAAGATTGTATGTTTGGTAATTGAACCTAAATAAATTTAAAATTAATGTGCTATATTTCAGATCAATATAATTGTTTTCTTTCATTTTAATCAACACTAACTTTATTCTCTATCTGTATTATAAATAACTTATTTCTGCATAAATTAAAAAATCCCCAATAATCCAGACCAACCAGAGCGCACTAATTCTACAACATCATCAGTGCTGAAGCGGAACTACCAGAGCAGTTCGGCAGATAGCGAGCAGATATTTTGTGTCACGTCGTGCACAATAACGCTAAAGGCACCAGGCTGGCGGTTGCCACTGGCTTTATATATATATATATATATATATATATTAAATTATAGCTGCGAGCAGCGATGAAGGGCCAAAGCCGACGGTACCGCCACCTGGTGCACCAGGGTTGCGGTGCCACCGGCTTGGGCCCATAATCGCTGCTCGCAGCTATATTTATTATTATTATTATTATTATTATTATTATTATTTTTCTTCTACCTTTTGGACACTTTTGGAGGCCTTAACATGCTCAAAAACTCCTGAAAACTTTGCACACATGTCAGAACCCGCGGCCATCAGGGCCGGGCTGAAGATGGTACCCGGGCGTGGCAGGGGGGCTCGACAGCGCCCCCTGGAATGGGGTCCGAAAACATGGTCCATAAATCAAACACACTTGCATGTAATAATATGAAACTCGGTACACATGTAGATCTCATCGTTTCATATATACTTCGCACTCTAACTTTTTACCCCAGCCCAACAGGAAGTCGGCTATTGAGGGTTGTTTGGAAAACGCATGCAATGGAATGTGAAACACTCCTCCTAGAGAATTCAAACACACGGCACGAAACTCGGTGTGCATAAGTCAAGACACTGAGGATGAAAAATTGCCAGGGGATTTTTGATATCTCGAACGGTTTGGCCGTGGCGAGGAAACGAAATTATGGCGAGAAACGTGAAACAGGAAGTGTGTTATAACTACTGCATACATTAACTGATCTTGATGAAACTTCAGCAGTGTGTTCGCTGTAAGAGCCCGATCACATGGATGTGACTATTGTGAGTCAAAGTTATAGCGCCACCAACTGGCAGCAGGAAGTGTGTCACTTCCAAAATGCTTTTAAATCAACCTCTTATTTTTACCCGATTTGCTTCAAACTTCATGTGCATAATGTAGACACATGCCAGATGTAGACCTGTGAAAGGATTATTGATATCTTAGACACTGTTGCCATGGCAATGCATCAAACATTAATATTCCTTTTTTTAAGCTTTTTCATGCTTTTTTATGCTTTCGGGCACTTTTGGGGTTCTTAACGTGCTCGAAAACTCTTGAAACTTTGCACACAGGACAAAACCCGCGGCCATCAGGGCCAGGCTGAAGCTGGTACCCGGGCGTGGCAGGGGGGCTCGACAGCGCCCCCTTGAACGGGTCCGACAATTTGGTCCATATATCCAACACGCTTTACCCTATTTGCTTCAAACTTGATGTGTATAATATAGACACAAGCCAGATGTAGACCTGTGAAAGGATTGTTGATATCTTAGATGCTGTTGCCGTGACAACGCATCAAACTTTAATATTCTTTTTGGATACTTTTGAGATTCTTAGCGCACTTTTGGGGCCCTTAACATGCTCAAAAACTCTTGAAACTTTACACACGGGTCAGAAACCGAGGCCATCAGGGCCGGGCTGAAGCTGGTACCCGGGCGTGGCAGGGGGGCTCGACAGCGCCCCCTGGAACGGGGTCCAAAAACTTGGTCCATAAATCAAACAGGCTTTACCCGATTTGCTTCAAACTTGATGTGTATAATGTAGACACACGCCAGATGTAGACCTGTGAAAGGATTGTTGATATCTTAGATGCTGTTGCCGTGACAACGCATCAAACTTTAATATTCTTTTTGGATACTTTTGAGATTCTTAGCGCACTTTTGGGGCCCTTAACGTGCTCAAAAACTCTTGAAACTTTGCACACGGGTCAGAAACCGCGGCCATCAGGGCCGGGCTGAAGCTGGTACCCGGGCGTGGCAGGGTGGCTCGACAGCGCCCCCTGGAACGGGGTCCGAAAACTTGGTCCATAAATCAAACACGCTTGCATGTAATAATATGAAACTCGCTACACATATAGATCTCATCGGTTCATATATCCTTTGTACTTTTACTTTTTTCACCAGCCCAACAGGAAGTCGGCTATTATCGTTTGTTTGGAAGCGTATGCCCCTGGAATTCGATATACTAATCCTAGAGAATTCAACCAATCGCCACGAAACTCGGTGTGCACGAAGCCAAGACATTGAGGATGAAAAATTGCCAGGGGATTTTTGATATCTCGAACGGTTTGGCCGTGGCGAGGAAACGAATTTATGGCGAATAATGAAAACAGGAAGTGTGTTATAACTTCAGCATACATTAACTGATCTTGATGAAACTTCAGCAGTGTGTTCGCTGTAAGAGCCCGATCACATGGATGCGACTATTGTGAGTCAAAGTTATAGCGCCACCAACTGGCAGCAGGAAGTGTGTCACTTCCTAAATGCTTTGAAATCACCCTCTTATTTTTACCCGATTTGCTTTAAACTTTATGTGTATAATGTAAACACACAGCAGATGTAGACCTGAGAAAGGATTATTGATATCTTAGATACTGTTGCCGTGACAACGCATCAAACTTTAATATTATTTTTGGATGCTTTTGAGACTCTCAGCGCACTTTTGGGGCCCTTAACGTGCTCAAAAACTCTTGAAACTTTGCACACGGGTCAGAACACGTGGCCATCAGGGCCGTGCTGAAGCTGGTATCCGGGCGTGGCAGGGGGGCTCGACAGCGCCCCCTGGAACGGGGTCCGAAAACTTGGTCCATAAATCAAACACGCTTGCATGTAATAATATGAAACTCGCTACACATATAGATCTCATCGGTTCATATATCCTTTGTACTTTTACTTTTTACCCCAGCCCAACAGGAAGTCGGCTATTATCGTTTGTTTGGAAGCGTATGCCCCTGGAATTCGATATACTAATCCTAGAGAATTCAACCAATCGCCACGAAACTCGGTGTGCACGAAGTCAAGACATTGAGGATGAAAAATTGCCAGGGGATTTTTGATATCTCGAACGGTTTGGCCGTGGCGAGGAAACGAATTTATGGCGAATAATGAAAACAGGAAGTGTGTTATAACTTCTGCATACATTAACTGATCTTGATGAAACTTCAGCAGTGTGTTCGCTGTAAGAGCCCGATCACATGGATGCGACTATTGTGAGTCAAAGTTATAGCGCCACCAACTGGCAGCAGGAAGTGTGTCACTTCCTAAATGCTTTGAAATCACCCTCTTATTTTTACCCAATTTGCTTCAAACTTTATGTGTATAATGTAAACACACGGCAGATGTAGACCTGTGAAAGGATTATTGATATCTTAGATACTGTTGCCGTGGCAACACATCAAACTTTAATATTCTTGTTTGATGCTTTTGAGACTCTTAGCATGCTTGAAATTGCATGAAACTCGAAAGACACAGGTATGCATATAGTTCAGATCAAGCCGGACAACTTTCTAATTAACTGTCATTAGCTCAGACCAAGAGGAAGTTAGATATTTTGGTTTGAATATGGTCATTTTCTCTCCCTCTCTCTCTGAGCCAATATGGCAAGCCATTCTAACATTTAATCATTTTAGTCTACTAGTCTCTATTTTCATGCTACTAGTTCTTATTTTTTAGATACTACTATCTATTCCATTAAGTACTAGTACTTATTCATTAGCGACTAGTGCTTATTCTTTAGATACTAGTGCTTATTCTTTGGATATTCTTTTGAATACGTATTAGTAGCTAATGAATAAGTACTGGTATCTATTTAATAGGTACTAGTATCTAATGACTTAGTACTAGTATTTATTGAATAAATACTAGTATCTATTAATAGCTACTAGTATCTAAAATGTCATTTTCTTTCTCTCTCTCTGAGCCAATATGGCAAGCCGTTTTAACATTTAATCATTTTAACCTACTAGTCACTATTTTTCATGCTACTAGTACTTATTTTTTAGATACTAGTATCTATTCCATTAAGTACTAGTACTTATTCATTAGCGACTACTGCTTATTCTGTTTAGAATATTCAAAGTGCTTATTCAATTTTTATGCTTATTTATATTTTCAGAGCAGAAAATCCGATTTTTCTGCTTATTCAATATTGCATCTAAAATGTAAGTGACTTGACGTGTGTGTGTGTGTGTGTGTGTGTGTGAGAGAGAGAGAGAGAGAGAGGAGAGAGAGAGAGGAGAGAGAGAGAGAGAGAGAGGAGAGAGAGAGAGAGAGAGAGAGAGAGAGAGAGAGAGAGAGAGAGAGAGAGAGAGAGGAGAGAGAGAGAGAGAGAGAGAGAGAGAGAGAGAGAGAGAGAGAGAGAGAGAGAGATTGTGTGTGTTACAGTGACAAGAGTTTTTAAGCCTTGTCGTTTTGGATATATATATTTTTTTTTTTTATTAAAAAAAATGTGCATACAACCCATGTATTTCAAATGTATTGTTTGCTTTAAATTAAATTAAGATTGTATGTTTGGTAATTGAACCTAAATAAATGTAAAATTAATGTGCTATATTTCAGATCAATATATTTGTTTTCCTTCATTTTAATCAACACTAACTTTATTCTCATCTGAATTATAAATAACTTATTTCTGTATAAAATAAAAAATCCCGAATAATCCAGACCAACCGGAGCACACTATTTCTACAACATCATCAGTGCTGAAGCGGAACTACCAGAGCCGTTCGTCAGATAGCGAGCAGATATTTTGTGTCACGTCGTGCACAATAACCCTAATGGCACCAGGGTGGCGGTGCCACCGGCTTTATATATATATTATATATATATATATATATATATATATATATATATATATATATATATATATATATATATATATATATATATAAATATAGCTGCGAGCAGCGATGAAGGGCCAAAGCCGGCGGTACCGCCACCCTGGTGCACCAGGGTTGCGGTGCCACCGGCTTGGGCCCGTAATCGCTGCTCGCAGCTATATTTTCATTTATTTTCTCTAATAGCTCTGACCAACAGTCAATATTAGAGATTTTGGCATACTGTAAACGTGCTATAGAAAGCTCTAATTGGGCAATTTCCCGGTAAGTAGAAAGCCATTACTTCGTTACCAATGAATGTGGTGGTTTCCAGCGACAAACTATCATTTTTTTGGCGGCTGTCAAACCCGCCAAAAAAAGACGCCTATTGTTAATAGTTAGCTTTAAAAATGACGTGTCATTGAGCAGAAACAAGCATGGTGAATGGGTCCTTTAATAATACTAGACATGATGGATGAAACACTGCCAAAATCAATTGACCTCTGGGCACTGCCACACCATATGATAAAAAGTAGCAAAGGTATTGTCTGGACAAAAATCACAATATGGATTGTCTCTCAGTTTCATTTGCTGTAATTTTCAAGGGGTTAAGTAGGACCTATGGATTAATCTATAGTGTATCATTTGATGGTCAGCGTTTATAGATGATAAAAAAATGTTTGACCAAATCGCGCACCAATCTGGGTCCTGGGAGATGTTAATATCTGTCTTCCAGAGTCTGATAAATGATAAAGGCTTAGATGAAGCTATAGTTTATACCCAGCTAACAAAAATAAGTTGTCAGGGCCCGGTTCCCCAAAACGTTCTTATCGCTAAGTAGTTCTTAACCTATTCCGTAAAGGATTAGTTCACTTTTAAAAAAACTTTTGCTGATAATTTACTCACCCCCATGTCATCCAAGATGTCCATGTCTTTCTTTCTTCAGTCGAAAAGAAATTAAGGTTTTTGATGAAAACATTCTAGGACTTTTCTCCATGATATGTAATACAGTGGGTGCCGAAGGGTTCAAGGTCCAAATGACAGTTTCAGTGCAGCTTCAAATGACTTTAAACGACACCAGACGATGCATAAGGGTCTTATCTTGCAAAACGATCTGTCATTTTTAAATTAAATAAATAAAAAAGTAAGTTTATGCCTTGCTCTGTTCCGTGATCCGCGGTCGTGACTCTCCTGTTCGAGCTCGTTCATCAAAATGAACGAGTCTTTTTTCCGAGTCATTTCGTTCAATCTGTTTGTTGAATGAATGAACCGACTCGAAAAAAGATTCGTTCATTTTGATGAACGAGTTCGAACAGGAGAGTCACGACCGCGGATCACGGAACAGAGCAAGGCATAAACTTACTTTATTTATTTACTTTAAAAATGACCGATCGTATTGCAAGATAAGACCCTTATGCATCGTCTGGTGTGGTTTAAAGTCATTTGAAGCTGCACTGAAACTGTCATTTGGACCTTGAACCCTTTGGCACCCACTGTATTACATATCATGGAGAAAAATCCTAGAATGTTTTCATCAAAAAACTTAATTTCTTTTCGACTGAAGAAAGAAAGACATGGACATCTTGGATGACATGGGGGTGAGTAAATTATCAGCAAAAGTTTTTTAAAAAGTGAACTAATCCTTTAACCTCTCTCGTAACATTATGACACGATTCCCGACACGTTCGTATGCTAAGTATATCTTCTGTAAGTCACACTTTCGTAAGGTTGGTCTGGACCATTCATAAGCTCTCTCTTATCGTTGTTTGAGCTCAAGACGCTAATCGCCGCCACTGTGCAGCAGTCTTTAGAAATCAGCGCAGCGCAGTACAAGTCAAACTATGGTATGTTGACAATGTTGTGGCTCAAAATGATTTTATGTCATGGACATTTTAAGACTAATAATAAAATATGTTCGCAATGGATACAGGCCTATTTATTAAGTTGACTTTATTTGGTATCAGAACTAATATGGTGGTAATTAGTAGGCTATTTCATAATGTCATTAAAGCGTTTAAATTGTCAATCACTTTTCATAATTAAAATCTGGCAAACAATTTGGCTCTAAATGGCTAAGATCTATAAATGGGTAAGCATGGTGGTGTCCAGTAAGCGACCAACTATGGAAGCGATCCAACGTGTCCTTGTATTGAATCAAAGACGGCGCCGGCGCGGAGCCGTTTAGTCCATGTAAATTCTTTTATTCAGCAAAACTTAAGCCCTTTTGACATTTTGCCTGACGTGGCTATAAAAAATCGCCTCCCAAGACAACTCATTATGGAGCTGCTTGCCAATCAATTCTGATTGTAAAGAACCTTACCATTAATAGTGGCACAACGGGATAAGGAGGGTGGATGATTAGCGAGGGATACCGGTTCGTCTACCCGTAACAATATATCGTGTGAACATATTACTGACCATTTGATGATTTAATTAATAGTCTATATTTTACTGATAACTTAAACTATGTTAAAATAAATGTTACTGGAATAATTTGAGGAATGTTTTATTTGCATAGAACGTGTTGTCTTTCTTAACGCCGTAATGCACCTTCGCGTGAAGTGGAAAATCGATTCCTGAGCAATCGATGCTAGCTAATTTAGCCCTTGTAACGTCGAACGTAAGAGGCAGCGTGTTAAGAAGACTCCTAAGGGACACTTCGGGGAACACACTTAGGAACTTAAACAACTTTTGTAAGATATATCTTTCGAGTCTTCTTAGCGCGCTAAAAGTGAGTGTTATCGGGGAACCGGGCCCAGAACGTTTTGCTAACATTCCAATTAGGTTAGGAAAATGTTATTTCTTAAAGGGTACCTATTATGGCATTTAAAATGTTCCTAATAATGTTCTGGGAGTCCCCAACAACAGTTTTACATGCATGCAATGACAAAAAACACTTTTGTTGTCTTAAAATATGCATTTATTTTTACCTGATTTGCTCACCGACTCCCTAATGATTCGTTTGACGACTCATTTGTCCAAACCCCTCCTTTGCGTGACGCTAATCGGCGGTGATTGGACAGATGACGCAGTCAGTTATACTTTGCGTTAGCCCAAAGCTTAAACATATTGATAAAGCACTGCAGTACTACAATACGCTTCACATAATTTCACATATTTCAAAAAACAAAAAAAAAGGCATTGGAGACCTAAGCTGCTGAGCGTAACTCTCACTCTCTCACACACGCACACACACACACACACACACACACACACACACACACACACACACACACACACACACACACACACACACACACACACACACACACATAAAAGCACCAATTATTAATAGTACTTACAGGTTGTGATTCGGAGGAGGAAGCCGATCCAAATAAACTTGGTATTGAACGTTCCTTTAGTATCAGGCGACTCGCGAATACACACAGCATTTGTGTTTGTGAAGCGATCGTCATTAAAATAACGCGAACACAGCTCAAGGTGGCTATACTTGTGTGGTATAGTTGTAAATATAAACTCTAGCCACTGAGTCTTCACTTGTCCCTGGGCAGTGAAAAAAAAAAGTTTGCTTTTGATTCGCACTTCAGAACAGCGTCTCGATCGTCGACATGATGTTTTCACTGTTTTCTCTGTCTGCTCGGCGCGCGCGCACTGAGTGGGCGTGTCGAATTCAAATAACTTGTACAAGTGACGTACGAAAGTTAGAGAAAGTGCATCGTTCGTCTATCGATTCATATCAGCGACTCAGAGTCGACTCTTACTTTTGAGAGACAATAACTTTGTATACGGTGAACTTTCATATTTAAAACTTTGCAGGATGTTTTTGTTTACTTAGATCTATGTTACACACTACATGAAAGGTAATTTTCAAAATTCCATGATAGGTACCCTTTAATGTTTTTTAAACATTGAAAACGTCCAGTTTTTTTAATGTATTAAGAATGTTTTTTTCTTGGTTAATGTGAAGGTTAAAGGAACATTACATTCACTCATTTTGAAAATGTTATTTCTGAATGTTTTTTTAAACGTTGGAAACATTTTCTCATGGTTAATGCGAACGTTAAAGGAACATTCCATTGACTCATTTGGAAAATGTTATGAATGTTTTTATCACCCTGATGTGATTGGCCCATCCATCACCAGGCTTACACACAGACAATCGAGTATCACTGATAAGCCTATACTGCATGGGTTTGAACTGGTGGAAACTGTTGTAGCTTACCTGAAGGAAATCACAGAGAACCTGCTAACTCCTGGCTCAGCCGGGACTCGAACCGGAGACCTTCTTGCTGCAAGGTGATAGTGCTACCCACTGAGCCGCTGTGCTGCCCTGTTTCTATTTTTTTTTCTATTGAATTCTATGTCTATTCTATATGAATTCATAAAATGTAAGCAATTCATTTCTTACAGCTACAGGTCAGGGTCCGGTTCCCTGATAATGTTCACTCTTAGCGCGCTAAGAAGACTCAAAAAGATATATCTTACCGAAGTTGTTTATGTTCCTAAGTGTGTTCCCCGAAGTGTCCCTTAGGAAGCTCCTCTTACGTTCGACATTACACAGGCGTTGTCCCAAGTGAAGGTGCTGAACTAGTTGGCATCGATTGCTCAGGAATCGGTTTTGCTCTTCACGCGAAGGTGTATTACGGCGTTAAGAAAGACAACACTTTCTATGCAAATGAAACATTCCTCATATTATTACAGTAACATTTATTTTAACATAGTTTAAGTTATCAGTAAAATATAGACTATTAATAAAATGATCAAATTGTCAGTAATATGTTCACACGAACCGGGTATCCCTTGCTAGTCATCCCCTCCTTATCCCGTTGTAGCACTTGTACCGCTTCTTGACATCGGTTTAACAACTTCTAAAAATTATGACATGACTCCGTGGCCGGCGCCGTCTTTGATTCAAAACAAGGACACGTTGGATCGCTGCCATAGTTGGTCGCTTACTGGACACCACCATGCTTACCCATTTATAGATCTTAGCCATTTAGAGCCAAATTGTTTGCCAGACTCATGTCCAAAAAGCCACGCAAGACAGGACAGATAAAAACAAACAAAACAAACAAACAAGCAAACAAACAAATAAGACAAAAAGCACAAAAAAAGAGAAAAGATAAATACAAGAATTAAAATACATACAGAAATTTCAGCCAATGCACTCTCAGTCTGGATGTATACGTGGAGCAGCTCACTAAGGGATTTGAGAGTGCCACCATGATACTGTTGGTAGACTCATCCAGACGTTGTATAAACTTAAACACTTCTTAAAAGTGCTTTCAGTGTGATTATCCCTACAGATACAAACATCTGACTAGCACTCCATCCCCTGGGAACCTTGAGTAAAATTCTCATTGCATCATTGAGGGCAACTTTTAACTTCTCCATGCTGGATTGTTTTGTAAGAAGACCACAGATGGGCAGTATAGAGTGGTTTACAGTAAGCTTTGAACAGAGCCACTTTAACAGTACAAGGGGGAAAGATTTACAGTTATTTAAGGACCTCACCTCCTTCCAAAAGTCAGTTATAATGTTGCTCATCATTTTACTGGCCATAGAGTCAGCCCTCATGGCTTGCTCATTTCTAGATATAAAATCTTATCTGGCATTGGCAAGCTTTTTATTCTCAAGCTCAGGGCCTTGCCTAGGTCTCCCAGCCTGGGGCCAACCAGCTTGTAAGCTTCCCGAGCTTCAGTGTGATATGGAGCTACATGATCATTCCATTATGGTCTAATATTATAGGCCCTGTTTCTCCTGTGTTTCTGAAGAGGTTTACCACCCTCAAACAGAGCAGCCACAACATCATCCTACATGGCACATAGATTACTCTTATGTTCCTCAATCTGACAGTTCACATCCTTACACATAATAGCTTATCCTAATAAGGATAGCTTATCCTTAATAGCCAATATATCCTCTTCAGAAAGAGTTGACCAGTCTAATTTAGTACTCACATTACCACTGATAGCATCGTTGTTTCTGGGTGTAGATGGTAATTCTTCAATGTTAATTGTGAGGGCCAAAGGTTTATGGTCTGTTATTGTGACCCCATACTTAATACCCATATTCTCTATGTCTGCAGGCCCATCAGCTGTACTAAAACAATGGTCTAGCCATGATGTTGAATGCCATGCTTCACTTATGTATGTATAACTATCAACAGTACTCTACTTGATAGAGTGAAGTTATTATCTTCACTGAAGCAGGTCAAGTACTTAGCAAATAATGAGTTGCTGTCATTGATATCAGCATTCATATCCCCAAAACATATACACTGGAGATGCTATTGTCTTGAATAAAAGCATTTATAAAAGCCAGTCTATTGAGATATTCAACCTCATTCTCACTATACTCATATGGAGTATAAACATTTAAAATGACAAAATTATTACATTTATGAGTATATTTTATACCAATACACCAGTCAACATAAGCCTGACCGGCTATATTAGTTGTGATACCAAATAAAGTCAACTTCATACATAGGCCTGTATCCATTGCGAACATATTTTATTATTAGTCTTAAAATATCCATTACATAAAATCATTGTTGAGCCACAATATTGTCAACATACCATAGTTTGACTTGTACTGCGCTTCACTGATTTCTAAAGACTGCTGCACAGTGGCGGCGACTAGCGTCTTGAGCTCAAACAACGCTAAGAGAGAGCTTCCGAATGGTCCCCCTTACGAAAAAGAAGTATACTTCAAGTTCATTTTATGAAGTATACTTAAGTAATATTCAAGTATATTTTTAAGTATACTTTATGTAGTAAGTATTACTAATGTCAATATGTACTAGTAGTAAACTTGTAAGTGTACTATTTTAATACCGCTTGGGACTAAATTGGCCCACTTGTAGTATATAAAAAGTATATGTTTAAGTGTACTATAAGTGTACCAGTAGTAAACTTTAAGTGCACAACTAGTTCATAATTACGTTTCTCATTTGTACTGCAAGTGAACTTATGGGTATACTAGTAGTTTACTATTTTAATACTTGTAGAAAATGTTTAGTTTATGAAAGTACACTCTCAGTAAACTACTAGTTTAGTAGTTCTATACTGCAAGTATACTTGCAAGTTTCTTTTAGTGTACTCTCAGTATAGTACTAGTTTACACTATATGTTTTCTTTGTAATACATTTCACTCTAATAATATATCATTGATTTAAACTACACTATTTAAGTATATGATTTTCTTAGAAACATCTAAGTAATCACTACAATAGATAGTGAGTGGAACCACACCTTCATGTCAGAAAATACATGTGTGAATGACCTCAATACTAGGTAGACAATACACAATGACGGTAACATTTGATGGATCGTTTTTGTGTTTGGATGTGTAATTTTAAGTAGAAAATGAACTCCAAATGTCACAAAATGGCAAGTTACTAATCCTAACAACAAACACAATGATAAAATAGTGTAAATTCAGCTGGAAAACAGTGAAAAATCAACCTCATTAATTATTCAAGGCCCAGTGCATGATGGGAACACCAGTATCAGAAAAGTTGAGTAAATTTACTTAATGTTATATATTACACTTTCATTTCTACACGATTGAATTGAGTACTACAATAGAATTTACTTACTTTTTAAAATTCTTGCCTGAACTAACTTTTTCATGTAATTTACATAGTTTTTTTCTGTAGAATTTAAAATATAAAATATAGACGGTATATAAGTATATAAAAAGTATGCTTTCTTATTTTTAGTTGAAAAGAAGTATACTAATAGAACACTTGAATAAACGTATTTTCGTAAGGATAATTATTATCGCTGTGTTCAAGATCAGGTTCAGTTGCTTATTTAATTTACTCTATAAGCTATTCCACCCGAAAGCTTGTTACTATATAAACTTGAATATGTTAGTTTATAAGTGTGTAATATTATGTTTTAAAAATGTATTTAATAAGCTACTCAATCAAAATAGTAAACACAAGTACAAGCCAAGAATACTTAGAATACTTAATTATACTTTTAAGTATATCTCGATCAACAAGTATAGGCCAAATGCTTAGACTTTTCTGTCAGAATAAGTCAAGTATACTTAAGTGCATTTTGAAGTATATTTTTTTGAAGTACATAAAGTATATTTCTGAGAAGTACATAAAAAGTGCATTTTGAAGTATATTTTTTTGAAGTACATAAAGTATATTTCTGAGAAGTACATAAAAAGTAGACTGAAAGTATACTTTCTTATTTTTAGTTTAAAAAAAGTATACTAATAGCACACTTGAATAAACTTCTTTTTCGTAAGGGAGACCAACCTTACGAAAGTGTGACTTACAGAAGATATACTTAGCGTACGAACGTGTCGGGAATTGTGCCATAAGGTTAAGAGAGAGGTTAAGGAATAGGTTAAGAAATACTTAGCGATAAGAACGTTTTGGGGAACCGGGCCCTGGATTTCAAAGTAACAGGATTTTTAAGTACCAAAACCTGTTGACACATTTGTGTAGAGTGTTTACATTTTTCCAGATTATAATTTTTCTAAGTGAATTAAATATTTGAATTACAAAAATAAAAAAAAGACTTTACTTCAAGATTAACATTTTACTGGGAAGTACACACAATTTTGTATGAGTCTCTGGATAGTACACAGTCCAAACAATGGAATCATAAAGAGGAAACATTATATTTTATAAAACACAACCCCACCACAAAGGGAAAAGTAACACAAACTCAAACATACAACTAGACAAGTCAAGTCTAACAAGACACATGGAAAACAACACAATAGAAACTCAGCTAACAGGGAACGTTCCCATTATTTTCACTAATGTTATGTAAAAGTTATGTAAATGTTAGTAAAAAAACTTTCCTGAAATAAACTTTCTGGAACGTTCTTATAATGTTTAGAGTTAACATATGTTACATTCTCATAACGTTGACTGATGTTCTCATAAGGTTGAGTGAAAACGTTCTTATAACAACGTTCATGGAATGTGCTTGTGGTGTTATTTGTTCTTCATAATATTTGCAAAATGAGAAAACTTTAAAACTTAAAAAAACAGTTGTTTGGAACGTTCAGAAAACATTCAGAAATAACGTTTTCATAACATTTTCAAAATGAGTGATTGTAATGTCCTTTAACGTTCACATTAACCAGGAAAAAACGTTCTTAATACATTAAAAAAACTGGCGTTTTCAATGTTTAAAAAACATTAAGAAATAACATGTTCATAACCTAATGGGAATGTTAGCACAACGCTCTGACAATTTATTTTTGTTAGCTGGGTAGTCAGCTACACTGTTTACTTCTTAATATTGTATTTTATTCACAGCTTTTCTCTGAGTTCACTGTGTAGCCTGCTCCCTGAATCGTGTAGTTAAATTTTCCATGATCTTTTGCTGTGTAATTGTAACAATGAGCACTCTAACACACCAAAACAACAATTACTAAAAATACACACAAAAACCGATTTTGCACAGGCATTTTGCACTAGTTAAAATTAATTTATTAATAGGCTATATGTTAGTGGCGACTCGTGAGACAATCGGGACACTATTGCAGCCACGGCCGGTGAGTTAATATACATGCTATCTTCCTAACTTAAAAAATAAATAAATCCATAATACCCGCTGAAATGGGTTGGGTTGTATGATGTTTGATCCAGAAAAGCGTGTTAGGGGCGGAGTTTTGGGCAGTGCTGCGGGGCTACTGGCCCGGCAGTGGAAACGCAAGTCCGGTGCTTGAGGCCCGAGGCCACTGGCTCGGCTTGGCTCTCTGTTAGCTCTGGCCCGGCCCTAGCCCTGCAGTGAAAACGCGGCTATTTACAAATACCACATTACAACTACAGTAACTGTGGTAAAAAAACATGGTAAGTGTTGTGTTACTGTGCATTAACTACAATAGTACACAATAAAAACACAGTTACTGTGGTAAAAGCATTGTAAGTGTTGTGGTTTCCATGGTTATAGTTACTGTGGAAGAAGCATGGTATAACGTCACTGTGCTTTTACTACACATGACATGGCAGATCGACAGTTACTGGTAAAATATAGTAAGTGGACTTTTGGCATGATACATTGTCACAGTGGCCCTCATTTATCATTCTTGCGTAGAAACGGGCGTATATGTTGGCGTAAGATTATGCTTACACTCCTCTCACCGCCTGATGTATGAAGCTGTGCGTACCTTTGAAATCCTGGTGTACGCAATACCTGTCCTTGATAAATGCAGCGGCTGAAAACGATCGTCATTAGAATAACACGCCTCTAAATATTCAAGTCTCCGCTTCCCCCACGCCCTCATTTTACGCCATGGACACACGGAAGACGGCAAAGAAGAGAAACTTCTCCGACGTGGAGATCAAATGACCTATCACAATGCATTATTTTACAGCACGTGTTTTGAAACAATTAGCATTTAATATCGTATCATGTACAATAGTGATGATGATGTGATGTGGCGTAGCCTACCATTCATTCACATTAATAATTGCATGTCCATTTGTAATATTCTTATTCTTATTATTATTCGTGTTCGCATTTATGAGGAAAAAACAATGATACGGACATGAGCGCTCTAAAAGCGGCACTAAAATATATTTTGAAACTTTCACAGAGACATCAAACATAAAGCACAAAACCTTTCTTTAAACTGAATTTCGTTTTGTATTAATTGTATCTTAATTTTAATCAATGTTTCGTCAACCAATTAGGCCTACCTGGATTTAACAAATAGGAAAGTAAATAGCAGATGATATGAAACGGAGGACGCGTGAACTTAGCTCATCTCATAAATGAACCGAAACTCGGCGTATAAGGTACCCTACATGCCTCAGACATGTCTACTTTGAAAACAGAACAATTCAAAACGAAAGAAAACAGACTGCAGACTGCTCTCCGCTTATGTAATCTGAAATGTGCATTTCTCTCTTGCGCGTTCACTACTGCGAAGATCGCGATTCAGCATCTCAACTTTATCTTTGCAGCCGACACAAAGAAAACACTTCTTTATTAATAAACAATTAAAATATCTCCTTGCTATATTTTACATATTCATAATCATTACTTTTGCCGGTTCTTTGTGACAGATTTTTACAGTTTTGTTTTTTTTGTCATTTGTTTTAGTTTGTCAGCGCATTTTATGGTGTTAGGAATTGTGTTTCTGCGCATTTCCGCACTAACTCAAACGTGCGTACACCACCTCCCGAGCTGGCGTGGGATTTGAGCGTGCCGTACGCCAACGTCCATATTGATAAATCTCAAAGTCACCGTGGTTTTGGGTGTACGCCAGGTGTACGCTCGAAATTTGGTGTACGCACTTTTGATAAATGAGGGCCAGTGTCACAATGAAAACTAACTTTATAATGCTTGCGTCCGTTTGAATGAACGTCACACAGCTTGCCTTGAAATACAAATACCGATTTGAAACACGACATTTCATTCATAAACACGGGACTATACGAGACAGATGGAAACCCTACCTGTACGTGTGATGACGTCATCAAAAAGATACATTTTTATAGCAATAAACTACTTTGAATAGCTGGAAGAGTTTGACGTAAACTGGTAACGTTAGCAGGTAGATAAAAAAAAAAAACAATGCATTGAGGCGAAAGTCAAAGTTTATTATGCATTTCTCCATATCTCCAGCTGCCAGTAGGGGTGCAAATTTAGGGAATGCTCTTATGTGTTATATTTGAAGGTAGTCACAAACAACCTAAAAGGTCGAATGGCTTTGGAGGACTTGTTGGAAAAAATAAACTGTTAAATGTCTACTTTTTTTATGTGCCCACCTACAATCGAAATAAAATATTGTGCTTTTGTAAAATAAAGAAAATAAACAGGGTGTGCATTCTGCCTCTCTGTCTCCGTCAACTTTTTTTCTGGAGCACGTCTCTAAACGGAAATAAAACTCAGCGAATACCATTCACCCAGCCATGAGATATAGATCTCTATAATCATTTAAGTTTGTACTTTTAAATGATCTGATTCAAAACGAAAAAAAAAAATTCTCTAAGTAATTTGTATAAAACCAACAGGATTTCCAGTTTCTCAAACGCTTGCTCATTATTTTTAATTTGACCATGCCCACGCGTGCAAAAGAGATTGATATGCAAATCTCCACTAAGGAACGCGAACGCCCTCATTACCTCAAAAACAAAGCACCAAACTTCATCAGTCCTCTGCTTTTCGTCGAGTTTAGAAGACACGCAGTGAGCTTACATTGGATTTAGTTACATCAGAAGAAGAAGAACGCGCTCATTACCTCAAAAACAAAGCACCAAACTTCTCCTCTCCTCTGCTTTTCGTCGAGTTCAGAAGACACGCAGTGAGCTTACATTGGATTTAGTTACATCAGAAGAAGAACGCGATTTGAAGACAAAAAAGATGTAAGTTAAAAAATGTATTATGAATTATATTAGTTAGTGTTATTGTTGCATAAACTTAACATTCCAGTTGATATGTTGCTGGACTAAAATGTATGAAATCGACAGAAACATGTTGAATTAAAGGTGCCCTAGAACAGTGGTTTTCAAACCTGTCCTGGAGGACCCCCAACACTACACGTTTTCTATGTCTCCCTAATCAAACACACCTGATTCAACTCATCAGCTCATTATCACAAGGGTTAATGAGCTTATGAGTTGAATTAGATGTGTTTAATTAGGTAGACAAAGAAAACGTGCAGTGTTGGGGGTCCTCCAGGACAGGTTTGAAAACCACTGCCCTAGAATGTGAAATTGAATTTATGTTGGCATAGTTAAATAACAAGAGTTCAGTACATGGACATGACATGCAGTGAGTTTCAAACACCATTGTTTTCTCCTTCTTATTTAAATCTCGTTTTTAAAAAACACCCCTGAAAACAGGCGAATCTCCACATAATACCGACTGTGACGCAACAGTCGGGGATACGCCTCCAAAGATTTGCATATCCCAGCCCTCAATGACAAGCACTGCACAGCCGAACCATCGGAACAAGCGAGGATCAGAGAGAGAATGGCAGATCATGGAAATAAATGGTATGCTCCAGGCTGTGCAGGGGATGTGAGGACTTTTCATACCCTTCCCACAGAAAAGAAATGTCAACAGGCGTGGTTGATGTTTATATATAATCGGATACCGCAACAGTTTAATTCGAAGTTGTTAGTTTGTTCTGCCCATTTCACCACAGACTTATTTTCTAACCTGGGACAATATCAAGCTTCTCTCAGCGTCTCAAACTGAAGAAGGGGGTAATTCCAACTATATTCCCGCAACCGGTAAGTAGTGATTTTATTAAAGATACTTTACACTGTGTTAGATCCAGCACAAGATCCTAGTACAGTAATAGCAAACTCCAAGTAACGAGCATACATAACTAACGTTAAATAGGCTAATTCTCAATGAATAAACTATACAGAAAGCGGTCAAAGAACAATCCACACAGCGCAAGTTTATCTCTCTTGCCAAACTCGTTATGAAATCAATGACGCTGTTACACTGCACAACGAAGTTTTTACTGTATGTCATCGTTTGCATTGGTGAAAGCATGAGAGAGAGAAACTGCGTTGTCTCGCGATCAACAGACTGTCATCTGCTTGCTCCAACCTGATCTCACAGAAATGCGTGAAATGTACACGACCCCTTAACCCCGAAATGCGTGGTGGTAGCACGGAATGTGTTGAAATTACGTGGCGGCATCACGGAAACAGCACCCATACAAAGTCAATGAGGCTCATTTGCGTGGTGGACACACGGATTCCCTCGTTCAAAATGTGTTGAAATTACGTGGCGGCATCACGAAAACAACACCCATACAAAGTCAATGATGCTCATTTTCCGTGGTGGACACACGAATTCCCTCGTTAAACAAGGTCACACGGTGGACGGTGGTAAATGTTGTTTTCTAGTTTACGAAACGTCCTCCTTTTAAATATATTATAGTGAATTAGTTCCGATTTTTGTTGTGTAAATAACAGTAAATTATTTGTGATATAACTATGAATTTATGGATGGAGTAGTTGTAAAGAACGGCCCGAGGCTGTGTTAAATAGATTGTTTCCTTTACGTTATTAAACCCTCTACGATATTTTATTATTCTCAAATGTATTTTCTGTCATCGCAGCGAATATTATTATTATTAATTATTCTTATGAATCAGAAGACTTTCAGGGGTTAACGTAACCACGACAACGATACATCACGTTACGCAACGCACGCACGCTTCTTACCCATAATTACCACTCATTTCACCCGCCAACTGACTACAGTAAGTATCTCAACCTATGATCTCAACCCAATCGGTGTTTGTTTGTTAAAAAGCACGCATAATCTTTTCTGCTATTTATTTAATTGTAGCCCGATCTGTGTAGCGTTTCATCCCCGGAGATTAGGTTGAATTTGGTGTTGATTTATCATTTACACGGCTAACGTTACCCGCCGATGTAGTTAGCTAGCCGGCCAAATGACAGCAGGCCCCGGGCCGGGACAGTTGGATTGTGGCACTGCCAGCTACCAAAATCAGTTTAAACTCATGTATCTGTCCATGTGTTTTGAAGACAATAATAAACAACCTGTTGTTGCAGTGGTTAAAGTTTTATTCAAAGTGCAAAGTAAATGTCGGAAGTGTAACTAAGGGGAATTACCGCAATCAGGGATGGAGTACCATAAAAAAGTGGACCTGGAGTCTTTACAGAGGATTTGACGACCGCGCACTCATACCTGATATTATTAATGCATAATTAAATAGAGAGACGACCCACCACTAACTTATATATAGAATATCCCGTAACACTATGGTGCCATACTTTTGTAAGGCTTTGCCATTTTAGGAGACACTGAAATCATCATGAGATAATTGAGGGTAACGTTAACTGTTACTTTATTCGTTATTTGTGACATTGAGAAGAGAGTGAACAGGATATTACGAGAAGCATTTTCCGCAACAGGACAGAAGTCCACTGTTTACATTATTTGTGGGTCTAAATAAAAATAGATTTGTGTATGTAATTGCTTATTTCAAGTGAATGTGGTTCAAATCTGACATTTGTACAGTCAGAATTGATTTGTATTGCATGCAATGGTTGTGATTACAATAACTCTGTCCTAACAATTAAGAAATGCTCATTTACTACAAAGTCTATTCTAATAATATTTTGCTTTTTCCTGTTTTACAGCTTTATTGCAACACTTTTTGATTTCACCAACACACACATATATACACATACACACACACAAACCAACGGCACTTTTAAGAGCCTCTCTCTCTCTCTCTCTCTCTCACTCTCTTACTCACTCGTCCCTTTCAATCACTCTCTTTTTGTTATTGTCTCTCTCTTTTAATCATTCTTTAAATCTATCTTCACTCTAGTATCTCACATCCAGGTCTGTTTGTTCCATAATGGCTGGAGGATCACAAAAAAAGACCTGCCCAAACTGCAGGGGGAAAATATACTGCGGACTTAAAATGTGTACATTTTGTAAACATCCTCAACCCCAACACGTCAGACTTCAAAAAAAGCTGGACAAATTTAAAAGTCAGCAGAAGCAGTGGTTGGCATCCATTAAAAAAAATAAAATGAAGTCCCATATGCTTGATGATGCTGCCATGCTGGTATGTAGTTTTCCGATCATCTCATTCACCAGAAGTGTTTTATTATTTTGACATAAGCAAATAAATTACTTGGTATAATAACTGGTATAATATATTGCCTCACACAGCTACACTATTAATAAGAATATAATTAATGTTTACTGTTTTTTCCAAACTATTACCTATGTCTATGGAGTTGAAACTCGTAAAAATTCTAACATTTATCTATCCAAAAATTATGTAAAAACCATAGTTGGATTGTTTGTAGATGTTTTCTAGCTTTGATGTAACTTCAGATTAAGCTTGAGGACAAATTCAGCTGTAAACTACAGTTTTGTGTATATATCCAATTGATCTCTCTACCTCTTTGTTCCAGCTTGAGAAGTTGTATGCCCTTGGCATGAAGCCTCTGCTGCTCATTGCAAATCCTTCTAAGAGGGTGACGGGGACGTACCACCAGACTAAAATAATGCTGCCGATGGATGCCCAACTTAGCACATCCGCTAAGAAATGCCTTGAAAATGTGGATGCCATCTACAAGTTGATAGTTGAAGGTGATATTGCATTTATTTAACCTTGAAATGCATACACATTCATATGCTCTCTATATTGTACAATTGTTGGTGTTGTCTTGTACATTGCCAAACAGCAAAGACTAGAAATTCTGATCTGACTGTAGCCTAGCTGCAACCTAGAGTCATTTTTTGCTGAGAAAGAGCTGGTATTGTGGAAAACAATAGCAAAAGTTTCTTTGGGATGATGGCAGGGGTTACCTGTGCTTTAAAACACCTAACTTCTAACTCCTTGGTTGTTTTAAGCTATTGGAACTTTTGAAAACTGCTGCTAAAGTGGGAGCGCTTTTTTGAGGCTGAACTTTTTAATGAGTCAGATTCACAGTCAAATCAAATATGCTGGAAGCTCTAGCACAAGACCCCCAGCAGACTTATGTAGTCACAGTTTGCATTTCAGCCAGATGACGAACAAAGCAGGACACCAGAAGTGTGCTAAAGCTAATTTAGTGACCTCAAGCTGAATCCAATCAATAAATAATGTCAGTACTTGGATTATGTAAATTGATGCAGCTATATGTCAGTAAGCTTTTGCAGGGTTTCCCTGCATAGAGGCCCTGTTTACACGAGAACGCTCGCGGGTGAAAACGTAAAAATATTTTATCGGATGTGCCTTTCGTTTACACGGCGACGGCGTTTTTGAGGCTTGAAAACGCAAAAAAGTGAAACCACCCTCCAGAGTGGAAATCTTAAAAACGCTCCACCGCCACGTTCCTGTGTAAACGGTAAACACGCAAAAGTCTGCTTGACAGTGAAGGTTGTACACAGGCACGTGGACTTGGTGTTGTTGTAGTATGCACTCCTAGCCGCCTGGAGTGCATACTACATTGAATTTCACACACTTTTGCGTCACCATTTGCACGCGGATTTCCCACACAAAACGCTCGTCTAAACGCAGAATAAAAAGTGATGACGCAACGCCACTTTTGCGTTTTCTCTTCAGAATCGTTTCCGTGTAAACATAGCCAGAGGCTGCATTGTTTTGACTGGGCCTAAACACTCAGCTGGGAAGCTAGCGCAAATGGGAAACAGGAACTTGTGGTTTCTCATAAAATAAAAGCCTCGACTTTGACTCTATAGTAACATAGCAACCAGTTTACATTGCTGTCTCCATCTCTCTCCTCTGTGATCTGTCTCTCTCATGCAGGTATGTGTGTCTGAGCTACACACACACTTATAGCAGACCTATAATTAAAGCTGATGGTGGCTTCGGCTGTATTCACACAAAATCCGCCAATGTGGCTCCTTCTTAAGCCTTGTTCACACTACATGATTTTAAAACGTTGGGCTGAACTGTGCAGTTCACACTACATGACTTGCTCTCTGTGAAATCAAGAGTGTTCAAGTTGTTGAGCTGTTCACACCACACGACACAACGTGATTGATCCGCAACAGGAGGTAACGCACTACAGGAGTTGACAACAACTCTGTCACCCAACGATTCTATCTCGTCTACAAACCACGTTTTGTCACGAAAAATCACGCGATAAAACGAACCGGAAATGACAATAAACAGAATTACAGTAAGATTTAATGTACATTTTAACCTATAACATTTTGTTCACCTGGGTGTTTGAGGGCGTTTGTAATTTCCGTCCACCTTTTCTCTTTCTCACATGATCTCATGTCCAACATCATAAAGGCATTCATGCTCCTGCCACAGTTCGATTAAATTTTGCTCCTAAAATTTGCTGTTGAGTCCATTGCTTTCTTGACGACATGTTGCTCATCTTTCTGTAAACTCGTCTTGGTCGTGTTTGTTTGAAAATCGCGCATCTCACGTATTTACCGGTATTTACCATGGTATTTACCCGGTGACCTCAACCGCCTTGCTCTGATTGGCTCCAGCTCATGACATCACTGAGATTGAGTCGCGCGACAGCTCTGGATATCTAGCACGCTAGATATTTTTCTGGGCTCGGCGACGCGTCTGCGAGGTGTCTGCGAGCGTCTTTGATGCGTTGTTGGCTCTTTCATACTAACAGATTGGCGAGCGTTCATCGTCCGCTAATCCCCCGCGATTTGCACGCGATAACACCCTGACCTGTCGGCGAGCTCAACGATTTGCAAATCGGGCTTAAATCGGGCTTAAAATCATGTAGTGTGAACTTGGCTTTACAGAGTTCTGTGGAGGTGGGGTCATGTTTATTTGTGCATTAGAATGCAACCGAAGTGAAAGACGAATCAGAAGATCTTTTATTTATCTGATTCACTGCTTTGTTCTTGCTAACGTCTCTAACTCTATTCAGTCGCTTTGGAACTCGCTCAATCACTGCTCTCTCTGCATGGGGCCAACTAGGAATAATGTGTTTACAAATGGCAAGAGACAATCCTACTCATTTTGCCCTTTAAGACTAACTTGTGTTAATGTTATATATTTTTTAAAAACAATGGTAGTCAAAGTAAATCTACTACTTGTGCCACTGACAATAGAGATTGGATGTTCAAAAAAGTGCCTAACTTATACCACAACCAGTGTTGGGCAAGTTACTCAGGAATTATTACTCCTCCTGTAAAAAATTATAATATTACTTATTACAGGGAATTAAAAGTTACTAGTTACGTTACTTGTCACGTTACTACATTACTTTTACTATCCCGCACCCCACCACTATACAGAGAAGCAATGTGCAAGTCTCTCCCAACTAATAGTTAACTAATGCTATTTAACTAATATCATATAGATACTAGCAGCATGGATTATGTTTATTTTTTTGCAAAACATATAACGTTTCCTAACATCCATGGCTGAAAAAAAATAATAAAGCAAGTCAACCCCGATTTTCGAACTAATGTTTTTCTGCACATTAGAGTAGTAGGGCTGTAACGATACACCAAACCCACGATTCGGTTCTTATCATGATTTTTGGCCCACGATTCGATACAAACCGCGATTATTATTATTTTTTATTTGAGAATATATTTTTTTTATATTTTTATGAAATAACATTTGAAAAACCCACAGGTAAATCTTCTATAAATATTTGTGTCTTCATTTTCTTCATTTTCTTTTGTTTGTCTACTCCAGTTCTTGTTAAAAGTAACTAGATATGGTTTTTTCTGTGCATTTTGGGCACTTTTTGTTTGAAATCATATTTATTTCGTCCATCAAAAGTGTACTTTCACTTTAATTGAGCGTGAGCAGCACAGCAAAAATTGACTGCGCCGAAATCCCGCTTCCCCTCAAACGCTCCTTCTGCTCCCAGTGTGAAAGCATTGATTAAAGAGTAACTAACCTAAACCAACTTTTTTTAGTTGATGATCTGTAAGAATGGGGCCTTATTAGGGCTGTCCATTGATTTGAGTAACTTTTTTGACATTTGGGTATAAAGTGTTTTAATTCTACAATATATGGTATAAAAACGTCTGAGTGCTGCCCTCTTCAGGTTGAACGGTGGCTACTGCAGTTGAATTTTCCTATTGGATGTTTGCGGCACATACACAGGGCTGGGATACCAACATGTAGGCTGAAATCTCAGTTGGAAGAGGAGGAAAATAATCTGAAGGTTTACGGATTTGTTAAAATGTGTTGTTTCCAATTACTACTACTGCATTACAGTATCTTATAAAACCTGTGCTGTAGTGCAACTCTCAATGTAGAAAAATTATGAAAAGGTTTATATTTTTGTATACTATTTAGGACAGTGAAAGCGGTTTCTACTGTTTTTCTATTTCAACTGTATTTGGTTTCCAGCACTCCACGTAGTAACGTGGCGTAAGCGGTACTACGTGACGTAAGCAGGTTCCAGCTCACCACGAGCTACCACGCCCTTGGTATGAACTAGCATAGATTTATCTGTATTTAGCACAGTGTTAGGAAGGTACGTAGTTTTGCTGATTACAACAGCATTGTTGGACTGCAAAGCTTTCTAGCAGACTTGGAAATTAGGCACCAGTGGTTGCATGCACTTGGCCTGGAAAACCGTGAGTGTGAAATGTAAATTACGCAATAGAGGTGGAAATGGGCTACTCCACACAGCTCGCGATGAAAAGCGAAGCAGTGCCAAACGCTGCTTCTCCTGCATGGACTCCACCACCATCTTGATGTGAGTGATAATATATAGAGTTTAATCACAATTTATGGTTAGGCTAAAGTTAATCCTCTGGGGTCGACAAACTCGCCGGTGCGTTTTGCTAGATTGTTTCACATAGCGGCAAAATATGAATATGCCTACAGAGAGCGCGCGGTTTTGACATCAACTCGATAAAACTCATCAGACGCATGTACTTTATGTTATCTTGCGACCCTGTGAGTCACTCTCCATTTCAGAGAATCTGACAGCAGGTCTCAGGTGCACGGTGTGAAACGGCCGTTACAGGTTAAATTAAAAAATATATCCTCGACTAGTTTTGTGGTGTAGGTCTACGTATTTTATAATGTTAACTTCAAATAATACTAAAAGTAAATTTTAAGATGTGGTAGCATTGGAACTGGACAAGAAGGATAACTCCGGGAGTGAGTGTCACGATTTCGGTTTAATATAGCACATCGTTACAGCCCTAACGAGTAGTATTCAGTGTTTTTACAGAAGATTCAACTTTGCTTAATGCCACTCTCCCGACGAGTGCAAGCATTACTGGCTGTAGCATCCTACCAGTCAGCACCGGCGTTTCTTTTTATAAGCTTTGGCGGTGCTTCAGTAAATTAGATTTTGTCTACAACTGCTGACAATTATCATCCACAGTTTACAATGGATGATAAAGTTCTTTACATCTTAGACTGTGTCACAATATTCTCCATTCTTCCTCTGCCCCATGCCTTTCAGAATCCTGTGGGTACAATCACATTCACTGCGTCCATCTTTTTTACTGTCTAGGTTAATTTTGGGTTGCATACATTTTCACTTTGGCCTAATTGCATATATATATATATATATATATATATATATATATATATATATATATATATATATATATATATATATATATATATATATATATATATATATATATTATATTTGTGTGTGTTCCATGTCTATATATAGATTGGACAAGACTCAACCCAGTTCAACTGCCTCAAGAAGACGAGGAGGAATTCATTTTAAATTTGGTGCCGTGTAGTTCACTCATCCAGGCTCCAGCACACCAGGCTCCAGCACACCAGGCTCCAGCACTCCAGGCTGGTTTACTTTTTTACTCCTGCATCAGTACATTTTACTCCTGCATAATTGTTATGAAGTTAATGTGATATTTGTAAACCCTCCAAACATTGATTTATTATGGATCTGATTCACTCCAGGCTCCAGCACTCCAGGGTCCAGCACTCCAGGGTCCAACACTCCAGGGTCCAGCACTCCAGGGTCCAGCACTCCAGGGTCCAGCACTCCAGGGTCCAGCACTCCAGGATCCAGCACTCCAGGGTCCAACACTCCAGGGTCCAGCACTCCAGGGTCCAGCACTCCAGGGTCCAGCACTCCAGGGTCCAGCACTCCAGGGTCCAGCACTCCAGGATCCAGCACTCCAGGGTCCAGCACTCCAGGGTCCAGCACTCCAGGGTCCAGCACTCCAGGGTCCAGCACTCCAGGATCCAGCACTCCAGGGTCCAGCACTCCAGGGTCCAGCACTCCAGGGTCCAGCACTCCAGGGTCCAGCACTCCAGGGTCCAGCACTCCAGGGTCCAGCACTCCAGGGTCCAGCACTCCAGGGTCCAACACTCCAGGGTCCAACACTCCAGGGTCCAGCACTCCAGGGTCCAGCACTCCAGGGTCCAACACTCCAGGGTCCAGCACTCCAGGGTCCAGCACTCCAGGGTCCAGCACTCCAGGGTCCAGCACTCCAGGATCCAGCACTCCAGGGTCCAGCACTCCAGGGTCCAGCACTCCAGGGTCCAGCACTCCAGGGTCCAGCACTCCAGGGACCAGCACTCCAGGATCCAGCACTCCAGGGTCCAGCACTCCAGGGTCCAGCACTCCAGGGTCCAGCACTCCAGGATCCAGCACTCCAGGCTCCAGCACTCCAGGATCCAGCAGTCCAGGGTCCAGCACTCCAGGGTCCAGCACTCCAGGGTCCAGCACTCCAGGATCCAGCACTCCAGGATCCAGCACTCCAGGGTCCAGCACTCCAGGATCCAGCACTCCAGGCTCCAGCACTCCAGGATCCAGCACTCCAGGGTCCAGCACTCCAGGGTCCAGCACTCCAGGGTCCAGCACTCCAGGGTCCAGCACTCCAGGATCCAGCACTCCAGGCTCCAGCACTCCAGGATCCAGCACTCCAGGGTCCAGCACACCGGGATCCAGCAAACCAGGCTCCAGCAGTGCAGCCACCACTGCGGGGTCCACAGCAACGTAAAAGACCAAAAAAAATTAAAGGTGTGTTTTAATCTATGCACGGCATGTATTGTACAGACATTTTACTCCTGCAAAATCGTCATGAAGTTACTATGATTTTTGTAAACCCTCCAAACATTGATTTATTATGGATCTGATTCAGGATTGCAATTATACTGTATACCTAGATGCTATATATTATTTTATTGTTTTTTGTATGTAAATAATAATTGAATTGATGGTTCTCAAATCTCGCTTGGACGAGCTAAATGTGCTAATAACTAACAGTGGAAAAAATGCAAACGTTTGCATTGTGAATTGATTCCTGCACAAAAATTATTTCACATATTGTGGACATTGGTGCAAATAATATATTCCTTACAATTACAGATTGCCCTCACAATCGCCTTGGAATTTTCCCAGTCCGTGAAATAATAAAGACAAGGACAAGAAAGGTAGGACAATGACTAACTGGATGACAGTGTTTCCTCTCAATGAGTTAAGTAAAGCTATTGGTCATTTCAAAACCTGAATGAAGTTAAATTTCACTTAAAAGGCAGCAACAAATATGTCTATGATAAAAACATATATGATTAAAAACAATGCTTTTATCGCTTTGATTGTTTAGCCAAAACATTTCATCTAAAGACAACCACCCCCGTAAAAAAAAAAATAATAATACAAAGGAATCACTGGATGAAGTTCTAAAACTGTTGGATAACTTGTTTTGCAATTACTAATTGTTACCTTGACAAAATGCTGTTGTCTAAGTCACAACATTGAGCTCTATAGGTAGGCATCCTGTAAATACCTTTAGCTTGAAGTGTCAGTTATGGATCTTATTTGATCAAAATATGCAGTATATAAAA
Organism: Chrosomus eos; assembly: GCA_036326025.1. NCBI lineage: Eukaryota > Metazoa > Chordata > Actinopteri > Cypriniformes > Leuciscidae > Chrosomus > Chrosomus eos. The sequence goes on along the minus strand of JAZAVI010000597.1, from coordinate 40,633 downwards.
CGTTGACAATTAATATATATTTTACTCCTTGTTAAAGTACAACGTTTAAATAACAAAGTAATACAATGTCTTTGTCTTCCTGACACAGGGGAGGACAGAACATCTTTATGACTGGCAGCCCTACACAATGTGGTATGTTAAATAGCGTTGTGTTAAATAAATTTTGGCTATTGTTTGAAATCATCTTTATTTTACGGGCAGAAAGCATTCACAACAGAAAGTATTCACACAGCATTTACAATTGTCCCTGAGCAAGACACTCAACCCCTAGTTGCTCCAGAAGCAGGCGACCTTTGACATAAACAGCAATTCTAAGTCGCTTTTGGATAAAAGCGCCAGCGAAATGAATACATTTAATGTACTGTTTTCATTTGTAGGGACAAGCCATTGTCTTGGTTAGAGATTATTAAAGAAAAATACATTTTCTGCTTTAAGTCTCTAGAAGAGGAATGCAGTGATTGGAGATGTTTTTGGTATAGTCAGAGGAATCATCAGGGTTTCAGGGTTTGACGATTAGTACACTGTGAATGGATACATTTATTTGTCAGTTAGATAATTTATTTTATTTTAAGACATTTTTGGTACACCTACATTTTTTTTACACGATTATCTAATTTTGTTTATTTTTCCATGAGCAACAGTTACTGTGAGTAACACTGACATGTGACATACCATAATGACCGTGATGTTTTAATCTGGTTTAAAAGTAATCTTACACACATGGAAACCAAATACACCAGAATGATAATGGGTTCAGCAATACCTTCCTCAAACTCTGGTACAGCTCTTGAGTGGAGATAGGTCTGGCTATGCAAGACTAGGTTAACAGTTACATATTTTTAGCGCCTCGTCCCCACTCTGGAACAGCAGATGCTTGATGCACTGCACTACTCTGCAAAGTCTTGTAAAACAGTAAATGTTACAATCATGAAAATCAATTCATTGTGTATTATACTTACTAATTCTCCTTCAACTTCCCTCTCTTTATTTTTTTATGTTTTTCTCAGTGGAAAGACCTGGCCTCCATCCTGGCAGCCAGCCTGATTCCCATCCCATACAGCTAGCCTGCAAATATGCAACATACATTGCAAACATACATTTTTTCCTTGTTCTTGTTAAGTGTATTTTCTTTACATATTTTTTGTCGTCCACTTGTATTGTTCCATAACATTGTCATGTTACATCAGCTAAGTAGTTTGTAATGTAATTTGGACTTAAATATTCTTCATGTTTTTTCTTCAAGCTTGTTACACCCTCTTTTATATGTATGGATTCAATAAAGTCCAATGGTCAACAGACTTAACATTTCTTAAACTTGAAGGACCCCAATATGGATTGTTTTGTGGCCAACAGACCATGGAAAAGTTGTGTTTAAGTTGAAAAAAATATGTAGCACATATCACATTGAAGCTGATTGTGTGTTGATAATGTAAAATAAATATTTAAAGTTTTGATGGGAATGGAAATGTGCAATTCACAAACTTCAAATATGGGAATGAGATAATCTTAAATAAAGTTTTTGGTACTACATTTTCTTGTTCATTTGCCATTTCTGTTATTCATATCAAAATAGAGTTTAAGCAAAGTTAAAAGCCTATTGAGACTTTAAAAAAGATAATGTATACCTGTATAACAACAAGAAAAAGAAAGGTAATTATAAATATGAACACATTTAGGAGTAATTTGTAGCCTTATATTAGTCAGTTAACAAATAACGTGAGTATACGCACCGTAAATGTTTTAATTTAATATGTGTGTTTTTCACGTACGTGTCCATATAACGTTATCGACCATAAACTACACTGTTCATATCACTAACTTGAAATAGTCTCGCAAGTTTTGCGTCATCTGATCGGCTTTGCTTGATCGGCCTGGCCTAACATTATACTATTTTTCAAACAAACCACAAAAATTCAGTGTAATATATGCTTCGGCTGTTAGTTAAACATTAAGATATCCTCCTGATATGTTTCTATGGAAACCCTATTTTGGAAACCGGAAGAACTGAAAATATCTCAAATAAACCAAAATCTTTACTTTTGCATATCATACAACACCTAAATACAGTGTAAGTACTAGCTCGGCTGTACTATATATTCAATATATTCAGTGCATACTTATTGTACGACCCTATTCACAGCCTAACTTAGCAAAAAGGGAAAAACTACAAATAGGATACTAATAGTATCAAGTTGGATGGCGCGGCTAGAGGGAATTGTAGTTTAAAAAAATATAACTCAATATACTGAAATTGGAATTTGTAAATAATGATGTAAGAGTACTATGATGGGTTAAAGGGGATGGGAATCACATTTATGGAATAACATTTTAAATACCTTACTGTTAAATAGGTGAAAATCATCATCGAAATCAAGTTTGACCATTTTTACCATATGGGTATAGTCATATAGCTGAATTCAACAGCTATTCTTACAGTTGGTTTCAAGTATGTACCCCTTTCTGTTCCTGAATGACAAGCTTTCCAACATACACCAAGGTCAAGGTTTAGAGGTCTTTTTTTTTTCAAAGCAGGAGCCATATACAACCTTCAGACTGACATATGTTACTTTCCAGGTTAATCCCTTTCAAACAATATATTTGGTTTAGTCGTAAGACAAAGTTTAAATTTTAACTTCTCATGGACACAGCCTTGGCCCATAGGCATAGTTTCATTGAGGACTTGAGGCCCCAACCTCAACTTCTCTCTCTCTCTCTCTCTCTCTCTCTCTCTCTCTCTCTCTCTCTCTCTCTCTCTCTCTCTCTCTCTCTCTCTCTCTTAAATATATATATATATATATATATATATATTTTTTTTTTAAAAATGTAGTATAACAATACTGCACATATGTATGTACCGCAGCTAAGCAAAAACAGACTATTTCAGTGTTTTGACCAGAGTCATAAACTTATGAGCATCGACATTAGTAGGCTAAGCATCAGCATTTAGTCTAAGGGTGTATTCACACCAGGAAAGTCCGATAGTTCACTTGCTTTGGTCCGGACCAAATAATTTTTTTTTTCTTTTCTTTTGGTACGGTTCGCTTTCACACTGCTCTTTTTGCAAGTGAACCAAAATTTGTAAACAAAACCACACGTGTGCTAAGGTCGTCCATTCATTGGACAAGGATTCTCAAGTAGGGAAATCAGGAAGTGCAAAAAAGGCTCAGCATGGAGATATTTCGTACTGCAATATTTGAGGAGCTCTTTTCCAAAACGCGATAAATCCATTCCAATAGTTTTCAGGAAAATTACATTTTTTACCTAGACCCACACATCTTGTGAATATTCAATTTATCTTGTTAATAATGTTTTTTTTCCTCAGTCTGAACATGTTGAACAATGATTATTAAATTAAACAACAATATTGTTGATGATAAATTCAAAGTTAATTTTTTTTTCTTCAAAACGCTATAAATCCACACAAAAAATGGTGATGATTTTGCCCACTTAATTAAGTTTTGTTTTGTAGAAAGCCTTTCTTTAAAGTGGATTTCGTTTTGTATAAATTGTATCTTAATTAGGGGCCAAGCACCGAAGGTGCGGTGGCACCTATTGTATCTGTTCCCGTTCTTATTATTATTAGGGGCCAAGCACCGAAGGTGCGGTGGCACCTATTGTATCTGTTCCGGTTCTTATTAGGGGCCAAGCACCGAAGGTGCGGGCACCTATTGTATCTGTTCCGGTTCTTATTATTATTATTAGGGGCCAAGCACCGAAGGTGCGGTGGCACCTATTGTATCTGTTCCGGTTCTTATTAGGGGCCAAGCACCGAAGGTGCGGTGGCACCTATTGTATCTGTTCCGGTTCTTATTATTAGGGGCCAAGCACCGAAGGTGCGGTGGCACCTATTGTATCTGTTCCGGTTCTTATTAGGGGCCAAGCACCGAAGGTGCGGTGGCACCTATTGTATCTGTTCCGGTTCTTATTATTATTATTATTATTAGGGGCCAAGCACCGAAGGTGCGGGCACCTATTGTATCTGTTCCCGTTCTTATTAGGGGCCAAGCACCGAAGGTGCGGTGGCACCTATTGTATCTGTTCCGGTTCTTATTATTCTTCCGTTTCTTCCGACTGGGCGTCTATGGCAGCCCATAGAACCGTTTGCGGGAAAGTTATGAAATTTGGTACACTGATAGAGGACAGTCTGAAAAGTCACCAGAGCAAATTTGGAGTCTCCAACTCAATCCCTCTAGCGCCACCAACTGTCCAAAGATTTACTCATGTTTATGCTTATAACTTTTGAACCATAATGGCTAGAATCACAAATCCTTTGTCCTCTTATTCCTTGGCTCATGCCGATTCGATTGCACCCTATGACGTCATTTTCCGTCACGACAATTTGTCCGCCATTTGTAATTATCCGAAAAAGCTACTTTTTCGAACTCCTCCTAGGCCGTTGTTCCGATTCTCACCAAAATTGAACCAGATCATCTCCAGACCGTGCTGACAAAAAGTTATGGAATTCATAAAAACGCTGCAAGTTGTTCTCGAATACCACGCAAATTAATTTTAAGTAGCGCTTGCGAAAACAGACATAAGGCTGTATCTCCGCAACGCTTTATCGTATTCAAACCAAACTTGGTACATGTCATTACAAGCATGACCTGAGGCTACATGCTGCGTTTCGGCGCAGCGCCACCTACTGGTCCAGAGATACGAAAAATTGCTATTTTTGCTCATAACTACTGAACAGTTTGTCCAAAAATAATAAAGTTGGTCTTGTTAGATTCAGGGCGTCATGCCGAGTCGACAGATATCCAATTTTCCCAGATCGGCCATTTTGGCTGTCGGCCATTTTGAATTATGTGCTAAAATGCTGTATTTTATGAACGCATGAACGAATTGTTACGAAACTCGGTATGGGTCATCAGTACGATACCCCGAAGGAGCCTGAGAAGTTTCAAAACAGCGCCACCTAGTGGCAAAATTGATTTTTCAAATGCTTATAACTCTGGTTGTGTTTGACGTATTTTCACGGGAGTCATCTCGTTGGGATCCTGAATCCTTGCCGAGTCCACAGATACCAAATATGCTTAGGTTTTGTTTACGGTTTGTGTAGCGTTGTGATTTAGCGCTTAAAAAACATTTGCCGATATCTTCGAAACCGCTTGTCCGATCGAGACGAAACCACCGCCAGAAGTTTGGAAACATAGGTCGATAGGCTATACGCTAATGCCCAAATGCGAAAATATTGATAGTAAGGGGTAGTAAAATCCAATCAAAGTCAAGTGTCAGTCATTTTTTATGTGTTTATTCACATAAATGTATATAACTCCAAAACTAAATGAGATATTTTCACCAAATTTTACACACACATGTATCGGCTCACTTTGAGGTCACATAAAAAAAATGGTGGGATTGAGCCTCTTGGTGGCGCTATAATAGAACGTAACATGCTATTCTTAACGAATGCATTGGTGTAACATTACAAAACTCAGCATGTGCCATCAGCACCATGCCCTGAAGGTACTCAAAACATTTCGAGACAGAGCCACCTTTTGGTCAAAAGTTATAACATAATTTCTAAAAACTTTTGAATAAATCTGCGTATTTTAATGCCACTGGTCTTAAGGTTTGTCATTGTCACCAGACTCTGACCACATCACATCGTTTTTGTAACTACGCCACCTATTGGTCAAAAGTGATAATCCATTAAATCACATTTTTTGTTAATTAGTGTGATTTTTAAGCCATTTTGCCTAAATTAATCTTTAAATGTCTTAAATTGCTCCTTGCTGCAGTTGGTCTGACACATGTTGACATGTCTTGTCGTCTTCTTTGCGCTTGGCCCCGGTTATTGCTGCTTGCAGCTATATTTATTATTCTTTTTCTTCTTCCGACTGGGTGTCTATGGCAGCCCATAGAACCGATTGCGGGAAAGTTGTTTTGGTTTGACATTCTGATAGAGGACAGTCCCAACATTAAATACACCAATTTTGGTGTCTCTAAGTCATTCCCTCTAGCGCCACCACCTGTCCAAATTTTCACTTTTATTATGCTAATAACTTTTGAACCGTAAGGCCTATCAACAAAATTCTTTTTTCCTCTGATTCCTGAGCTCATGATGATTCGATTGCACCCTATGACGTCATTTCCCGTCATGCAAATTTTTCCGCCATTTTGAATTTTCAGAAAAACCTACTTTTTCGAACTCCTCCTAGGGCGATGCTCCGATTTTCACCAAAATTGCACCAGATCATCTTCAGACAGTGGGGACAAAAAGTTATGGAATTCAAGTTGATTCGGTTAAAAGTTTTTGAATGACGTGCAAAAGAATTTTACGTAGAGCTTGCGAAAACAAACTTAAGGCTGTATCTCCGCAACGCTTTATCGTATTCAGACCAAACTTGGTACAAGTCATCACAAGCATGACCTGAGGCAACGTGCAGCGTTTCGGCGCAGCGCCACCTACTGGTCCGGAGATATGAAAAATGGTTATTTTTGCTCATAACTCCTGAACGGTTTGTCCAAAAATCATAAAAGTGGCCTCGTTAGATTCAGGGCGTCATACCGAGTCGACTGATATCCAATTTTTCCATATCGGCCATTTTGTCTGTCGGCCATTTTGAATTATGTGCTAAAATGCTGTATTTTCTGAACGCATGAACGGATTGTTACGAAACTCGGTATGGGTCATCAGTACGATGCCCTGAAAGAGCCTGAGAAGTTTCGAAACAGCGCCACCTAGTGGTGAACTTTTTTTTTCAAATGCTTATAACTTTGGGTGTGGTCGACTTATTTTCACAAGAGTCATCTTTTTGAGCTCCTGAATCGTTGCCGAGTCCAACGATACCAAACATGCTGGGTTTCGTCTTACGGTTTGTGTAGCGTTGCGATTTAGCGCGAAAAAAACATTTGGCTATATCTTCGAAACCGCTTGTCCGATCGAGACGAAACCACCGCCAGAAGTTTGGAAACATAGGTCGATAGGCTATACGCTAATGCCCAAATGCGAAAATATTGATAGTAAGGGGTAGTAAAATTCAAACAAAGTCACGTGTCAGTCATTTTTTACGTGTTTTTTTCATATAAATGTCTATAACTCTGAAGTGAATTGAGATATTTTCACCAAAATTGACACACATACGTATGGGCTCACTCTGAGGACACATAAAAAAAATTGTGGGACTGAGCCTCTTGGTGGCGCTATAATAGAACAAAACATGAAATTCCCATTGACTTCAATAGAGTTTTGTGAAATAAAATGCTATACTAAACAAATGCATTGATGTAATATTAAGAAACTCAGAATGTGCCAACAACACCATCCCCTGAAGGTACTAAAAATATTTCGAAACAGCGCCACCTTGTGGTCAAAAGTTATAACAAAATTTCCAAAAAGGCTAATAACTTTTGAATAAATCTGCCTGTTGAAATGCCACTGGTCTTAATAGATTCCTTCGGTCAAGCTGAGAACATAGATACCAGGTTTTCCTTATTTGGCCGAACTTCCTGTCCACCATCTTGATTTTCATTCAAAAGCTACTTTTTCGAACTCCTCCTAGACCGTTTGTCCGATTTTCACCAAAATCGAATCGTATCATCTTCAGACCGTCCCGACCAAAGGTTATGGATTTCGTGTCGATAGACAAAACCGTTTTCGTATACCGCAGCAGCAAAGTTGAGGCATGCTGCCAAAATGACTATTAAGGCTTTATATCTGCAATGTCTCGACATATTGACAACTAACTTTGTATGTGTCATTGTCACTTCACTCTGACCACATCACATCGAGTTCATAACTGCGCCACCTATTGGTCGAAAGTGATAAACCATTAAATCATCTCATAAGTTACTGTATGCTTGATTTTTCGACCATTTGCCGAAATTCCTCTTAAAATGTCTTTAAATTGCTCATTTTTTCAGTTGGTCTGACACTTTCAGCCATGTTGGCATGTCTTATCGTCTTCTACTGCTTGGCCCCGTTTAATGGCTGCTTGCAGCTATATTTATTATTATTATTCTGCTTCTTCTTCCGACTGGGCGTCTATGGCAGCCCATAGAACCGTTTGCGGGAAAGTTATGAAATTTGGTACACTGATAGAGGACAGTCTGAAAAGTCACCAGAGCAAATTTGGAGTCTCCAACTCAATCCCTCTAGCGCCACCAACTGTCCAAAGATTTACTCATGTTTATGCTTATAACTTTTGAACCATAATGGCTAGAATCACAAATCCTTTGTCCTCTTATTCCTTGGCTCATGCCGATTCGATTGCACCCTATGACGTCATTTTCCGTCACGACAATTTGTCCGCCATTTGTAATTATCCGAAAAAGCTACTTTTTCGAACTCCTCCTAGGCCGTTGTTCTGATTCTCACCAAAATTGAACCAGATCATCTCCAGACCGTGCTGACAAAAAGTTATGGAATTCATAAAAACGCTGCAAGTTGTTCTCGAATACCACGCAAATTAATTTTAAGTAGCGCTTGCGAAAACAGACACAAGGCTGTATCTCCGCAACGCTTTATCGTATTCAAACCAAACTTGGTACATGTCATTACAAGCATGACCTGAAGCTACATGCTGCGTTTTGGCGCAGCGCCACCTACTGGTCCAGAGATACGAAAAATTGCTATTTTTGCTCATAACTACTGAACAGTTTGTCCAAAAATAATAAAATTGGTCTCGTTAGATTCAGGGCGTCATGCCGAGTCGACTGATATCCAATTTTTCCATATCGGCCATTTTGTCTGTCGGCCATTTTGAATTATGTGCTAAAATGCTGTATTTTCTGAACGCATGAACGAATTGTTACGAAACTCGGTATGGGTCATCAGTACGATGCCCTGAAAGAGCCTGAGAATTTTCGAAACAGCGCCACCTAGTGGTGAATTTTTTTTTTCAAATGCTTATAACTTTGGGTGTGGTTGACTTATTTTCACGAGAGTCATCTTTTTGAGTTCCTGAATCGTTGCCGAGTCCAACGATGCCAAACATGCTGGGTTTCGTCTTACGGTTTGTGTAGCGTTGCGATTTAGCGCGAAAAAAACATTTGGATATATCTTCGAAACCGCTTGTCCGATCGAGACGAAACCACCGTCAGAAGTTTGGAAACATAGGTCGATAGGCTAAACGCTAATGCCCAAATGCGAAAATATTGATAGTAAGGGGTAGTAAAATCCAATCAAAGTCACGTGTCAGTCATTTTTTATGTGTTTATACACATAAATGTATATAACTCCAAAACTAAATGAGATATTTTCACCAAATTTTACACACACTTGTATGGGCTCACTATGAGGTCACATAAAAAAAATGGTGGGATTGAGCCTATTGGTGGCGCTATAATAGAACGTAACATGCTATTCTTAACGAATGCATTGGTGCAACATTACAAAACTCAGCATGTGCCATCAGCACCATGCCCTGAAGGTACTCAACACATTTCGAGACAGCGCCACCTTTTGGTCAAAAGTTATAACATAATTTCTAAAAAACTTTTGAAGAAATCTGCGTATTTTAATGCCACTGGTCTTAAGGTTTGTCATTGTCACCAGACTCTGACCACATCACATCGTTTTTGTAACTACGCCACCTATTGGTCAAAAGTGATAATCCATTAAATCACATTTTTAGTTAATTAGTGTGATTTTTAAGCCATTTTGCCTAAATTAATCTTTAAATGTCTTAAATTGCTCCTTGCTGCAGTTGGTCTGACACATGTTGGCATGTCTTGTCGTCTTCTTTGCGCTTGGCCCCGGTTATTGCTGCTTGCAGCTATATTTATTATTATTATTCTGCTTCTTCTTCCGACTGGGCGTCTATGGCAGCCCATAGAACCGTTTGCGGGAAAGTTATGAAATTTGGTACACTGATAGAGGACAGTCTGAAAAGTCACCAGAGCAAATTTGGAGTCTCCAACTCAATCCCTCTAGCGCCACCAACTGTCCAAAGATTTACTCATGTTTATGCTTATAACTTTTGAACCATAATGGCTAGAATCACAAATCCTTTGTCCTCTTATTCCTTGGCTCATGCCGATTCGATTGCACCCTATGACGTCATTTTCCGTCACGACAATTTGTCCGCCATTTGTAATTATCCAAAAAAGCTACTTTTTCGAACTCCTCCTAGGCCGTTGTTCCGATTCTCACCAAAATTGAACCAGATCATCTCCAGACCGTGCTGACAAAAAGTTATGGAATTCATAAAAACGCTGCAAGTCGTTCTCGAATGCCACGCAAATACATTTTACGTAGAGCTTGTGAAAACAGACATAAGGCTGTATCTCCGCGACGCTTTATCAGATTCAGACCAAACTTGGTCCATGTCATCACAAGCATGACCTGAGGCTACATGCTGCGTTTCGGAGCAGCGCCACCTACTGGTCCAGAGATACGAAAAAGTGCTATTTTTGCTCATAACTACGGAACTCTTTGTCCAAAAATCATAAAACTGGTCTCGTTAGATTCAGGGCGCCATGCCGAGTCGACTGATATCCAATTTTCCCAGATCGGCCATTTTGTCTGTCGGCCATTTTGAATTATGTGCTAAAATGCTGTATTTTCTGAACGCATGAACGAATTGTTACGAAACTCGGTATGGGTCATCAGTACGATGCCCTGAAGGAGCCTGAGAAGTTTCGAAACAGCACCACCTAGTGGTGAATTTTTTTATTCAAATGCTTATAACTCTGGCTGTGGTTGACTTATTTTCACGGGAGTAATCTTTTTGAGTTCCTGAATCGTTGCCGAGTCCAACGATGCCAAACATGCTGGGTTTCGTCTTACGGTTTGTGTAGCGTTGCGATTTAGCGCGAAAAAAACATTTGGCTATATCTTCGAAACCGCTTGTCCGATCGAGACGAAACCACCGTCAGAAGTTTGGAAACATAGGTCGATAGCTATACGCCAATGCCCAAATGTCAAAATATTGATAGTAAGGGGTAGTAAAATCCAATCAAAGTCACGTGTCAGTCATTTTTTATGTGTTTATTCACATAAATGTATATAACTCCAAAACTAAATGAGATATTTTCACCAAATTTTACACACACTTGTATGGGCTCACTATGAGGTCACATAAAAAAAATGGTGGGATTGAGCCTATTGGTGGCGCTATAATAGAACGTAACATGCTATTCTTAACGAATGCATTGGTGCAACATTACAAAACTCAGCATGTGCCATCAGCACCATGCCCTGAAGGTACTCAACACATTTCGAGACAGCGCCACCTTTTGGTCAAAAGTTATAACATAATTTCTAAAAACTTTTGAATAAATCTGCATATTTTAATGCCACTGGTCTTAAGGTTTGTCATTGTCATTCGATTTAGTAACTACGCCACCTATTGGTCGAAAGTGATAATTCATTAAATCATATTTTTAGTTAGTGTGATTTTTAAAGCCATTTTGCCTAAATTCATCTGACAATGTCTTAAATTGCTCCTTACTGCAGTTGGTCTGACACATGTTGGCATGTCTTGTCGTCTTCTTTGCGCTTGGCCCCGGTTATTGCTGCTTGCAGCTATATTTATTATTATTCTGCTTCTTCTTCCGACTGGGCGTCTATGGCAGCCCATAGAACCGTTTGCGGGAAAGTTATGAAATTTGGTACACTGATAGAGGACAGTCTGAAAAGTCACCAGAGCAAATTTGGAGTCTCCAACTCAATCCCTCTAGCACCACCAACTGTCCAAAGATTTACTCATGTTTATGCTTATAACTTTTGAACCATAATGGCTAGAATCACAAATCCTTTGTCCTCTTATTCCTTGGCTCATGCCGATTCGATTGCACCCTATGACGTCATTTTCCGTCACGACAATTTGTCCGCCATTTGTAATTATCCAAAAAAAGCTACTTTTTCGAACTCCTCCTAGGCCGTTGTTCCGATTCTCACCAAAATTGAACCAGATCATCTCCAGACCGTGCTGACAAAAAGTTATGGAATTCATAAAAACGCTGCAAGTCGTTCTCGAATGCCACGCAAATACATTTTACGTAGAGCTTGTGAAAACAGACATAAGGCTGTATCTCCGCGACGCTTTATCAGATTCAGACCAAACTTGGTCCATGTCATCACAAGCATGACCTGAGGCTACATGCTGCGTTTCGGAGCAGCGCCACCTACTGGTCCAGAGATACGAAAAAGTGCTATTTTTGCTCATAACTACGGAACTCTTTGTCCAAAAATCATAAAACTGGTCTCGTTAGATTCAGGGCGCCATGCCGAGTCGACTGATATCCAATTTTCCCAGATCGGCCATTTTGTCTGTCGGCCATTTTGAATTATGTGCTAAAATGCTGTATTTTCTGAACGCATGAACGAATTGTTACGAAACTCGGTATGGGTCATCAGTACGATGCCCTGAAGGAGCCTGAGAAGTTTCGAAACAGCACCACCTAGTGGTGAATTTTTTTATTCAAATGCTTATAACTCTGGCTGTGGTTGACTTATTTTCACGGGAGTAATCTTTTTGAGTTCCTGAATCGTTGCCGAGTCCAACGATGCCAAACATGCTGGGTTTCGTCTTACGGTTTGTGTAGCGTTGCGATTTAGCGCGAAAAAAACATTTGGCTATATCTTCGAAACCGCTTGTCCGATCGAGACGAAACCACCGTCAGAAGTTTGGAAACATAGGTCGATAGCTATACGCCAATGCCCAAATGTCAAAATATTGATAGTAAGGGGTAGTAAAATCCAATCAAAGTCACGTGTCAGTCATTTTTTATGTGTTTATTCACATAAATGTATATAACTCCAAAACTAAATGAGATATTTTCACCAAATTTTACACACACTTGTATGGGCTCACTATGAGGTCACATAAAAAAAATGGTGGGATTGAGCCTATTGGTGGCGCTATAATAGAACGTAACATGCTATTCTTAACGAATGCATTGGTGCAACATTACAAAACTCAGCATGTGCCATCAGCACCATGCCCTGAAGGTACTCAACACATTTCGAGACAGCGCCACCTTTTGGTCAAAAGTTATAACATAATTTCTAAAAACTTTTGAATAAATCTGCATATTTTAATGCCACTGGTCTTAAGGTTTGTCATTGTCATTCGATTTAGTAACTACGCCACCTATTGGTCGAAAGTGATAATTCATTAAATCATATTTTTTAGTTAGTGTGATTTTTAAAGCCATTTTGCCTAAATTCATCTGACAATGTCTTAAATTGCTCCTTACTGCAGTTGGTCTGACACATGTTGGCATGTCTTGTCGTCTTCTTTGCGCTTGGCCCCGGTTATTGCTGCTTGCAGCTATATTTATTCTTCCGTTTCTTTCCGACTGGCGTCTATGGCAGCCCATAGAACCGTTTGCGGGAAAGTTATGAAATTTGGTACACTGATAGAGGACAGTCTGAAAAGTCACCAGAGCAAATTTGGAGTCTCCAACTCAATCCCTCTAGCGCCACCAACTGTCCAAAGATTTACTCATGTTTATGCTTATAACTTTTGAACCATAATGGCTAGAATCACAAATCCTTTGTCCTCTTATTCCTTGGCTCATGCCAATTCGATTGCACCCTATGACGTCATTTTCCGTCACGACAATTTGTCCGCCATTTGTAATTATCCGAAAAAGCTACTTTTTCGAACTCCTCCTAGGCCGTTGTTCCGATTCTCACCAAAATTGAACCAGATCATCTCCAGACCGTGCTGACAAAAAGTTATGGAATTCATAAAAACGCTGCATGTTGTTCTCGAATACCACGCAAATTAATTTTAAGTAGCGCTTGCGAAAACAGACATAAGGCTGTATCTCCGCAACGCTTTATCGTATTCAAACCAAACTTGGTACATGTCATTACAAGCATGACCTGAGGCTACATGCTGCGTTTCGGCGCAGCGCCACCTACTGGTCCAGAGATACGAAAAATTGCTATTTTTGCTCATAACTACTGAACAGTTTGTCCAAAAATAATAAAGTTGGTCTTGTTAGATTCAGGGCGTCATGCTGAGTCGACAGATATCCAATTTTCCCAGATCGGCCATTTTGGCTGTCGGCCATTTTGAATTATGTGCTAAAATGCTGTATTTTATGAACGCATGAACGAATTGTTACGAAACTCGGTATGGGTCATCAGTACGATACCCTGAAGGAGCCTGAGAAGTTTCGAAACAGCGCCACCTAGTGGCAAAATTGATTTTTCAAATGCTGATAACTCTGGTTGTGTTTGACGTATTTTCACGGGAGTCATCTCGTTGGGATCCTGAATCCTTGCCGAGTCCACAGATACCAAATATGCTTAGGTTTTTTTTACGGTTTGTGTAGCGTTGTGATTTAGCGCTTAAAAAACATTTGCCGATATCTTCGAAACCGCTTGTCCGATCGAGACGAAACCACCGCCAGAAGTTTGGAAACATAGGTCGATAGGCTATATGCTAATGCCCAAATGCGAAAATATTGATAGTAAGGGGTAGTAAAATCCAATCAAAGTCACGTGTCAGTCATTTTTTATGTGTTTATTCACATAAATGTATATAACTCCAAAACTAAATGAGATATTTTCACCAAATTTTACACACACATGTATGGGCTCACTTTGAGGTCACATAAAAAAAATGGTGGGATTGAGCCTCTTGGTGGCGCTATAATAGAACGTAACATGCTATTCTTAATGAATGCATTGGTGTAACATTACAAAACTCAGCATGTGCCATCAGCACCATGCCCTGAAGGTACTCAAAACATTTCGAGACAGCGCCACCTTTTGGTCAAAAGTTATAACATAATTTCTAAAAACTTTTGAATAAATCTGCGTATTTTAATGCCACTGGTCTTAAGGTTTGTCATTGTCACCAGACTCTGACCACATCACATCGTTTTTGTAACTACGCCACCTATTGGTCAAAAGTGATAATCCATTAAATCACATTTTTAGTTAATTAGTGTGATTTTTAAGCCATTTTGCCTAAATTAATCTTTAAATGTCTTAAATTGCTCCTTGCTGCAGTTGGTCTGACACATGTTGACATGTCTTGTCGTCTTCTTTGCGCTTGGCCCCGGTTATTGCTGCTTGCAGCTATATTTATTATTATTATTATTCTGCTTCTTCTTCTTCCGACTGGGCGTCTATGGCAGCCCATAGAACCGTTTGCGGGAAAGTTGTTTTGGTTTGACATTCTGATAGAGGACAGTCCCAACATTAAGTACACCAATTTTGGTGTCTCTAAGTCATTCCCTCTAGCGCCACCACCTGTCCAAAGTTTTACTTTTATTATGCTAATAACTTTTGAACCGTAAGGCCTATCATCAAAATTCTTTTTTCCCCTTGTTCCTGAGCTCATGCCGATTCGATTTCACCCTATGACGTCATTTTCCGTCGTAATAATTTGGCCGCCATCTTGAATATTCAGAAAAACCTACTTTTTCGAACTCCTCCTAGGCCGATGCTCCGATTTTCACCAAAATTGCACCAGATCATCTTCAGACAGTGGGGACAAAAAGTTATGGAATTCAAGTTGATTCGCTTAAAAGTTTTTGAATGACGTGCAAAATAATTTTACGTAGAGCTTGCAAAAACAAACTTAAGGCTGTATCTCCGCAACGCTTTATCGTATTCAGACCAAACTTGGTACAAGTCATCACAAGCATGACCTGAGGCAACATGCAGCGTTTCGGCGCAGCGCCACCTACTGGTCCGGATATATGAAAAATGGTTATTTTTGCTCATAACTCCTGAACGGTTTGTTCAAAAATCATAAAAGTGGCCTCGTTAGATTCAGGGCGTCATACCGAGTCGACTGATATCCAATTTTCTCAGATCGGCCATTTTGTCTGTCGGCCATTTTGAATTATGTGCTAAAATGCTGTATTTTCTGAACGCATGAATGAATTGTTACGAAACTCGGTATGGGTCATCAGTACGATGCCCTGAAAGAGCCTGAGAAGTTTCGAAACAGCGCCACCTAGTGGTGAACTTTTTTTTTCAAATGCTTATAACTTTGGGTGTGGTCGACTTATTTTCACGAGAGTCATCTTTTTGAGCTCCTGAATCGTTGCCGAGTCCAACGATACCAAACAATGCTGGGTTTCGTCTTACGGTTTGTGTAGCGTTGCGATTTAGCGCGAAAAAAACATTTGGCTATATCTTCGAAACCGCTTGTCCGATCGAGACGAAACCACCGCCAGAAGTTTGGAAACATAGGTCGATAGGCTATATGCTAATGCCCAAATGCGAAAATATTGATAGTAAGGGGTAGTAAAATTCAAACAAAGTCACGTGTCAGTCATTTTTTACGTGTTTTTTCATATAAATGTCTATAACTCTGAAGTGAATTGAGATATTTTCACCAAAATTGACACACATACGTATGGGCTCACTCTGAGGACACATAAAAAAAATTGTGGGACTGAGCCTCTTGGTGGCGCTATAATAGAACAAAACATGAAATTCCCATTGACTTCAATAGAGTTTTGTGAAATAAAATGCTATACTAAACAAATGCATTGATGTAATATTAAGAAACTCAGAATGTGCCAACAACACCATCCCCTGAAGGTACTAAAAATATTTCGAAACAGCGCCACCTTGTGGTCAAAAGTTATAATAAAATTTCCAAAAAGGCTAATAACTTTTGAATAAATCTGCCTGTTGAAATGCCACTGGTCTTAATAGATTCCTTGGGTCAAGCTGAGAAACATAGATACCAGGTTTCCCTTATTTGGCCGAACTTCCTGTCCGCCATCTTGATTTTCAGTCAAAACCTACTTTTTCGAACTTCTCCTAGACCGTTTGTCCGATTTTCACCAAAATCGAATCGTATCATCTCCAGACCGTGCCGACTAAAAGTTATGGATTTCGTGTCGATAGATGAAACCGTTTTCGTATAGCGCAGCAGCAAAGTTAAGGCATGCTGCCAAAATGACTATTAAGTGTTTAACATTGCAATGCCTTGACATTTTGACACCAAACTTTGTATGTGTCATTGTCACCTCACCCTGACCACATCACATCAATTTGCTAACTGCGCCACCTATTGGTCGAAAGTGATACTCCATTAAATCATATTTTTATTTAGAGTTTCTATGATTTTTCAGCCATTTCGCCTACAATTGTCTTTAAATGTCTTTAATTGCTCATTGTTGCAGTTGGTCTGACACTTTCAGCAATGTTGGCATGTCTTGTCGTCTTATGCTGCTTGGCCCCGATAATGGCTGCTTGCAGCTATATTTAGGGGCCAAGCACCGAAGGTGCGGAGGCACCTATTGTATCTGTTCCCGTTCTTATTATTATTATTCATCTTCTTCCGCTCTTGGAGTCTATGGCAGCCCATAGAACCGATTGCGGGAAAGTTGTTTTGGTTTGACATTCTGATAGAGGACAGTCCCAACATTAAATACACCAATTTTGGTGTCTCTAAGTCATTCCCTCTAGCGCCACCACCTGTCCAAAGTTTCACTCACATTTATGCTAATAACTTTTGAACCGTAAGGCCTATCATCAAAATTCTTTTTTCCCCTTGTTCCTGAGCTCATGCCGAATCTATTGCACCCTTTGACGTCATTTTGCGTCATAATAATTTGGCCGCCATCTTGAATTTTCAGAAAAACCTACTTTTTCGAACTCCTCCTAGGGCGATGCTCCGATTTTCACCAAAATTGCACCAGATCATCTTCAGACAGTGGGGACAAAAAGTTATGGAATTCAAGTTGATTCGCTTAAAAGTTTTTGAATAACGTGCAAAATAATTTTACGTAACGCTTGCGAAAACAAACTTAAGGCTGTATCTCCGCAACGCTTTATCGTATTCAGACCAAACTTGGTACATGTCATCACAAGCATGACCTGAGGCTACCTGCAGCGTTTCGGCGCAGCGCCACCTACTGGTCCGGAGATATGAAAAATGGCTATTTTTGCTCATAACTCCTGAACGGTTTGTCCAAAAATCATAAAAGTGGCCTCGTTAGATTCAGGGCGTCATGCCGAGTCGACTGATATCCAATTATCCCATATCGGCCATTTTGGCTGTCGGCCATTTTGAATTATGTGCTAAAATGCTGTATTTTCTGAACGCATGAACGAATTGTTACGAAACTCGGTATGGGTCATCAGTATGATGCCCTGAAGGAGCCTGAGAAGTTTCGAAACAGCGCCACCTAGTGGTGAACTTTTTTTTTCTAATGCTTATAACTTTGGGTGTGGTCGACTTATTTTCACGAGAGTCATCTTTTTGAGCTCCTGAATCGTTGCCGAGTCCAACGATACCACACATGCTGGGTTTCGTCTTACGGTTTGTGTAGCGTTGCGATATAGCGCGAAAAAAACATTTGGCTATATCTTCAAAACCGCTTGTCCGATCGAGACGAAACCACCGCCAGAAGTTTGGAAACATAGGTCGATAGGCTATATGCTAATGCCCAAATGCGAAAATATTGATAGTAAGGGGTCGTAAAATTCAAACAAAGTCATGTGTCAGTCATTTTTTACGTGTTTTTTTCATATAAATGTCTATAACTCTGAAGTGAATTGAGATATTTTCACCAAAATTGACACACATACGTATGGGCTCACTCTGAGGACACATAAAAAAAATTGTGGGACTGAGCCTCTTGGTGGCGCTATAATAGAACAAAACATGAAATTCCCATTGACTTCAATAGAGTTTTGTGAATTAAAATGCTATACTAAACAAATGCATTGATGTAATATTAAGAAACTCAGAATGTGCCAACAACACCATCCCCTGAAGGTACTAAAAATATTTCGAAACAGCGCCACCTTGTGGTCAAAAGTTATAACAAAATTTCCAAAAAGGCTAATAACTTTTGAATAAATCTGCCTGTTGAAATGCCACTGGTATTAATAGATTCCTTCGGTCAAGCTGAGAACATAGATACCAGGTTTTCCTTATTTGGCCAAACTTCCTGTCCACCATCTTGATTTTCATTCAAAAGCTACTTTTTCGAACTCCTCCTAGACCGTTTGTCCGATTTTCACCAAAATCGAATCGTATCATCTTCAGACCGTCCCGACCAAAAGTTATGGATTTCGTGTCGATAGACAAAACCGTTTTCGTATACCGCAGCAGCAAATTTGAGGCATGCTGCCAAAATGACTATTAAGTGTTTAACATTGCAATGCCTTGACATTTTGACACCAAACTTTGTATGTGTCATTGTCACCTCACCCTGACCACATCACATCAATTTGCTAACTGCGCCACCTATTGGTCGAAAGTGATACTCCATTAAATCATATTTTTATTTAGAGTTTCTATGATTTTTCAGCCATTTCGCCTACAATTGTCTTTAAATGTCTTTAATTGCTCATTGTTGCAGTTGGTCTGACACTTTCAGCAATGTTGGCATGTCTTGTCGTCTTATGCTGCTTGGCCCCGATAATGGCTGCTTGCAGCTATATTTATTCTTCCGTTTCTTCTTCCGACTGGGCGTCTATGGCAGCCCATAGAACCGTTTGCGGGAAAGTTATGAAATTTGGTACACTGATAGAGGACAGTCTGAAAAGTCACCAGAGCAAATTTGGAGTCTCCAACTCAATCCCTCTAGCGCCACCAACTGTCCAAAGATTTACTCATGTTTATGCTTATAACTTTTGAACCATAATGGCTAGAATCACAAATCCTTTGTCCTCTTATTCCTTGGCTCATGCCGATTCGATTGCACCCTATGACGTCATTTTCCGTCACGACAATTTGTCCGCCATTTGTAATTATCCGAAAAAGCTACTTTTTCGAACTCCTCCTAGGCCGTTGTTCCGATTCTCACCAAAATTGAACCAGATCATCTCCAGACCGTGCTGACAAAAAGTTATGGAATTCATAAAAACGCTGCAAGTTGTTCTCGAATACCAGGCAAATTAATTTTAAGTAGCGCTTGCGAAAACAGACATAAGGCTGTATCTCCGCAACGCTTTATCGTATTCAAACCAAACTTGGTACATGTCATTACAAGCATGACCTGAGGCTACATGCTGCGTTTCGGCGCAGCGCCACCTACTGGTCCAGAGATACGAAAAATTGCTATTTTTGCTCATAACTACTGAACAGTTTGTCCAAAAATAATAAAGTTGGTCTTGTTAGATTCAGGGCGTCATGCCGAGTCGACAGATATCCAATTTTCCCAGATCGGCCATTTTGGCTGTCGGCCATTTTGAATTATGTGCTAAAATGCTGTATTTTATGAACGCATGAACGAATTGTTACGAAACTCGGTATGGGTCATCAGTACGATACCCTGAAGGAGCCTGAGAAGTTTCGAAACAGCGCCACCTAGTGGCAAAATTGATTTTTCAAATGCTGATAACTCTGGTTGTGTTTGACGTATTTTCACGGGAGTCATCTCGTTGGGATCCTGAATCCTTGCCGAGTCCACAGATACCAAATATGCTTAGGTTTTGTTTACGGTTTGTGTAGCGTTGTGATTTAGCGCTTAAAAAACATTTGCCGATATCTTCGAAACCGCTTGTCCGATCGAGACGAAACCACCGCCAGAAGTTTGGAAACATAGGTCGATAGGCTATATGCTAATGCCCAAATGCGAAAATATTGATAGTAA
This sequence comes from Chrosomus eos, assembly GCA_036326025.1. NCBI lineage: Eukaryota > Metazoa > Chordata > Actinopteri > Cypriniformes > Leuciscidae > Chrosomus > Chrosomus eos. Next base: position 20,152 of record JAZAVI010000597.1, on the reverse strand, counting down.
GGGGTAGTAAAATCCAATCAAAGTCACGTGTCAGTCATTTTTTATGTGTTTATTCACATAAATGTATATAACTCCAAAACTAAATGAGATATTTTCACCAAATTTTACACACACATGTATGGGCTCACTTTGAGGTCACATAAAAAAAATGGTGGGATTGAGCCTCTTGGTGGCGCTATAATAGAACGTAACATGCTATTCTTAACGAATGCATTGGTGTAACATTACAAAACTCAGCATGTGCCATCAGCACCATGCCCTGAAGGTACTCAAAACATTTCGAGACAGCGCCACCTTTTGGTCAAAAGTTATAACATAATTTCTAAAAACTTTTGAATAAATCTGCGTATTTTAATGCCACTGGTCTTAAGGTTTGTCATTGTCACCAGACTCTGACCACATCACATCGTTTTTGTAACTACGCCACCTATTGGTCAAAAGTGATAATCCATTAAATCACATTTTTTGTTAATTAGTGTGATTTTTAAGCCATTTTGCCTAAATTAATCTTTAAATGTCTTAAATTGCTCCTTGCTGCAGTTGGTCTGACACATGTTGACATGTCTTGTCGTCTTCTTTGCGCTTGGCCCCGGTTATTGCTGCTTGCAGCTATATTTAGGGGCCAAGCACCGAAGGTGCGGTGGCACCTATTGTATCTGTTCCGGTTCTTATTATTCTTCCGTTTCTTCCGACTGGGCGTCTATGGCAGCCCATAGAACCGTTTGCGGGAAAGTTATGAAATTTGGTACACTGATAGAGGACAGTCTGAAAAGTCACCAGAGCAAATTTGGAGTCTCCAACTCAATCCCTCTAGCGCCACCAACTGTCCAAAGATTTACTCATGTTTATGCTTATAACTTTTGAACCATAATGGCTAGAATCACAAATCCTTTGTCCTCTTATTCCTTGGCTCATGCCGATTCGATTGCACCCTATGACGTCATTTTCCGTCACGACAATTTGTCCGCCATTTGTAATTATCCGAAAAAGCTACTTTTTCGAACTCCTCCTAGGCCGTTGTTCCGATTCTCACCAAAATTGAACCAGATCATCTCCAGACCGTGCTGACAAAAAGTTATGGAATTCATAAAAACGCTGCAAGTTGTTCTCGAATACCACGCAAATTAATTTTAAGTAGCGCTTGCGAAAACAGACATAAGGCTGTATCTCCGCAACGCTTTATCGTATTCAAACCAAACTTGGTACATGTCATTACAAGCATGACCTGAGGCTACATGCTGCGTTTCGGCGCAGCGCCACCTACTGGTCCAGAGATACGAAAAATTGCTATTTTTGCTCATAACTACTGAACAGTTTGTCCAAAAATAATAAAGTTGGTCTTGTTAGATTCAGGGCGTCATGCCGAGTCGACAGATATCCAATTTTCCCAGATCGGCCATTTTGGCTGTCGGCCATTTTGAATTATGTGCTAAAATGCTGTATTTTATGAACGCATGAACGAATTGTTACGAAACTCGGTATGGGTCATCAGTACGATACCCCGAAGGAGCCTGAGAAGTTTCAAAACAGCGCCACCTAGTGGCAAAATTGATTTTTCAAATGCTTATAACTCTGGTTGTGTTTGACGTATTTTCACGGGAGTCATCTCGTTGGGATCCTGAATCCTTGCCGAGTCCACAGATACCAAATATGCTTAGGTTTTGTTTACGGTTTGTGTAGCGTTGTGATTTAGCGCTTAAAAAACATTTGCCGATATCTTCGAAACCGCTTGTCCGATCGAGACGAAACCACCGCCAGAAGTTTGGAAACATAGGTCGATAGGCTATACGCTAATGCCCAAATGCGAAAATATTGATAGTAAGGGGTAGTAAAATCCAATCAAAGTCAAGTGTCAGTCATTTTTTATGTGTTTATTCACATAAATGTATATAACTCCAAAACTAAATGAGATATTTTCACCAAATTTTACACACACATGTATCGGCTCACTTTGAGGTCACATAAAAAAAATGGTGGGATTGAGCCTCTTGGTGGCGCTATAATAGAACGTAACATGCTATTCTTAACGAATGCATTGGTGTAACATTACAAAACTCAGCATGTGCCATCAGCACCATGCCCTGAAGGTACTCAAAACATTTCGAGACAGAGCCACCTTTTGGTCAAAAGTTATAACATAATTTCTAAAAACTTTTGAATAAATCTGCGTATTTTAATGCCACTGGTCTTAAGGTTTGTCATTGTCACCAGACTCTGACCACATCACATCGTTTTTGTAACTACGCCACCTATTGGTCAAAAGTGATAATCCATTAAATCACATTTTTTGTTAATTAGTGTGATTTTTAAGCCATTTTGCCTAAATTAATCTTTAAATGTCTTAAATTGCTCCTTGCTGCAGTTGGTCTGACACATGTTGACATGTCTTGTCGTCTTCTTTGCGCTTGGCCCCGGTTATTGCTGCTTGCAGCTATATTTATTATTCTTTTTCTTCTTCCGACTGGGTGTCTATGGCAGCCCATAGAACCGATTGCGGGAAAGTTGTTTTGGTTTGACATTCTGATAGAGGACAGTCCCAACATTAAATACACCAATTTTGGTGTCTCTAAGTCATTCCCTCTAGCGCCACCACCTGTCCAAATTTTCACTTTTATTATGCTAATAACTTTTGAACCGTAAGGCCTATCAACAAAATTCTTTTTTCCTCTGATTCCTGAGCTCATGATGATTCGATTGCACCCTATGACGTCATTTCCCGTCATGCAAATTTTTCCGCCATTTTGAATTTTCAGAAAAACCTACTTTTTCGAACTCCTCCTAGGGCGATGCTCCGATTTTCACCAAAATTGCACCAGATCATCTTCAGACAGTGGGGACAAAAAGTTATGGAATTCAAGTTGATTCGGTTAAAAGTTTTTGAATGACGTGCAAAAGAATTTTACGTAGAGCTTGCGAAAACAAACTTAAGGCTGTATCTCCGCAACGCTTTATCGTATTCAGACCAAACTTGGTACAAGTCATCACAAGCATGACCTGAGGCAACGTGCAGCGTTTCGGCGCAGCGCCACCTACTGGTCCGGAGATATGAAAAATGGTTATTTTTGCTCATAACTCCTGAACGGTTTGTCCAAAAATCATAAAAGTGGCCTCGTTAGATTCAGGGCGTCATACCGAGTCGACTGATATCCAATTTTTCCATATCGGCCATTTTGTCTGTCGGCCATTTTGAATTATGTGCTAAAATGCTGTATTTTCTGAACGCATGAACGGATTGTTACGAAACTCGGTATGGGTCATCAGTACGATGCCCTGAAAGAGCCTGAGAAGTTTCGAAACAGCGCCACCTAGTGGTGAACTTTTTTTTTCAAATGCTTATAACTTTGGGTGTGGTCGACTTATTTTCACAAGAGTCATCTTTTTGAGCTCCTGAATCGTTGCCGAGTCCAACGATACCAAACATGCTGGGTTTCGTCTTACGGTTTGTGTAGCGTTGCGATTTAGCGCGAAAAAAACATTTGGCTATATCTTCGAAACCGCTTGTCCGATCGAGACGAAACCACCGCCAGAAGTTTGGAAACATAGGTCGATAGGCTATACGCTAATGCCCAAATGCGAAAATATTGATAGTAAGGGGTAGTAAAATTCAAACAAAGTCACGTGTCAGTCATTTTTTACGTGTTTTTTCATATAAATGTCTATAACTCTGAAGTGAATTGAGATATTTTCACCAAAATTGACACACATACGTATGGGCTCACTCTGAGGACACATAAAAAAAATTGTGGGACTGAGCCTCTTGGTGGCGCTATAATAGAACAAAACATGAAATTCCCATTGACTTCAATAGAGTTTTGTGAAATAAAATGCTATACTAAACAAATGCATTGATGTAATATTAAGAAACTCAGAATGTGCCAACAACACCATCCCCTGAAGGTACTAAAAATATTTCGAAACAGCGCCACCTTGTGGTCAAAAGTTATAACAAAATTTCCAAAAAGGCTAATAACTTTTGAATAAATCTGCCTGTTGAAATGCCACTGGTCTTAATAGATTCCTTCGGTCAAGCTGAGAACATAGATACCAGGTTTTCCTTATTTGGCCGAACTTCCTGTCCACCATCTTGATTTTCATTCAAAAGCTACTTTTTCGAACTCCTCCTAGACCGTTTGTCCGATTTTCACCAAAATCGAATCGTATCATCTTCAGACCGTCCCGACCAAAGGTTATGGATTTCGTGTCGATAGACAAAACCGTTTTCGTATACCGCAGCAGCAAAGTTGAGGCATGCTGCCAAAATGACTATTAAGGCTTTATATCTGCAATGTCTCGACATATTGACAACTAACTTTGTATGTGTCATTGTCACTTCACTCTGACCACATCACATCGAGTTCATAACTGCGCCACCTATTGGTCGAAAGTGATAAACCATTAAATCATCTCATAAGTTACTGTATGCTTGATTTTTCGACCATTTGCCGAAATTCCTCTTAAAATGTCTTTAAATTGCTCATTTTTTCAGTTGGTCTGACACTTTCAGCCATGTTGGCATGTCTTATCGTCTTCTACTGCTTGGCCCCGTTTAATGGCTGCTTGCAGCTATATTTATTATTATTATTCTGCTTCTTCTTCCGACTGGGCGTCTATGGCAGCCCATAGAACCGTTTGCGGGAAAGTTATGAAATTTGGTACACTGATAGAGGACAGTCTGAAAAGTCACCAGAGCAAATTTGGAGTCTCCAACTCAATCCCTCTAGCGCCACCAACTGTCCAAAGATTTACTCATGTTTATGCTTATAACTTTTGAACCATAATGGCTAGAATCACAAATCCTTTGTCCTCTTATTCCTTGGCTCATGCCGATTCGATTGCACCCTATGACGTCATTTTCCGTCACGACAATTTGTCCGCCATTTGTAATTATCCGAAAAAGCTACTTTTTCGAACTCCTCCTAGGCCGTTGTTCTGATTCTCACCAAAATTGAACCAGATCATCTCCAGACCGTGCTGACAAAAAGTTATGGAATTCATAAAAACGCTGCAAGTTGTTCTCGAATACCACGCAAATTAATTTTAAGTAGCGCTTGCGAAAACAGACACAAGGCTGTATCTCCGCAACGCTTTATCGTATTCAAACCAAACTTGGTACATGTCATTACAAGCATGACCTGAAGCTACATGCTGCGTTTTGGCGCAGCGCCACCTACTGGTCCAGAGATACGAAAAATTGCTATTTTTGCTCATAACTACTGAACAGTTTGTCCAAAAATAATAAAATTGGTCTCGTTAGATTCAGGGCGTCATGCCGAGTCGACTGATATCCAATTTTTCCATATCGGCCATTTTGTCTGTCGGCCATTTTGAATTATGTGCTAAAATGCTGTATTTTCTGAACGCATGAACGAATTGTTACGAAACTCGGTATGGGTCATCAGTACGATGCCCTGAAAGAGCCTGAGAATTTTCGAAACAGCGCCACCTAGTGGTGAATTTTTTTTTTCAAATGCTTATAACTTTGGGTGTGGTTGACTTATTTTCACGAGAGTCATCTTTTTGAGTTCCTGAATCGTTGCCGAGTCCAACGATGCCAAACATGCTGGGTTTCGTCTTACGGTTTGTGTAGCGTTGCGATTTAGCGCGAAAAAAACATTTGGATATATCTTCGAAACCGCTTGTCCGATCGAGACGAAACCACCGTCAGAAGTTTGGAAACATAGGTCGATAGGCTAAACGCTAATGCCCAAATGCGAAAATATTGATAGTAAGGGGTAGTAAAATCCAATCAAAGTCACGTGTCAGTCATTTTTTATGTGTTTATACACATAAATGTATATAACTCCAAAACTAAATGAGATATTTTCACCAAATTTTACACACACTTGTATGGGCTCACTATGAGGTCACATAAAAAAAATGGTGGGATTGAGCCTATTGGTGGCGCTATAATAGAACGTAACATGCTATTCTTAACGAATGCATTGGTGCAACATTACAAAACTCAGCATGTGCCATCAGCACCATGCCCTGAAGGTACTCAACACATTTCGAGACAGCGCCACCTTTTGGTCAAAAGTTATAACATAATTTCTAAAAAACTTTTGAAGAAATCTGCGTATTTTAATGCCACTGGTCTTAAGGTTTGTCATTGTCACCAGACTCTGACCACATCACATCGTTTTTGTAACTACGCCACCTATTGGTCAAAAGTGATAATCCATTAAATCACATTTTTAGTTAATTAGTGTGATTTTTAAGCCATTTTGCCTAAATTAATCTTTAAATGTCTTAAATTGCTCCTTGCTGCAGTTGGTCTGACACATGTTGGCATGTCTTGTCGTCTTCTTTGCGCTTGGCCCCGGTTATTGCTGCTTGCAGCTATATTTATTATTATTATTCTGCTTCTTCTTCCGACTGGGCGTCTATGGCAGCCCATAGAACCGTTTGCGGGAAAGTTATGAAATTTGGTACACTGATAGAGGACAGTCTGAAAAGTCACCAGAGCAAATTTGGAGTCTCCAACTCAATCCCTCTAGCGCCACCAACTGTCCAAAGATTTACTCATGTTTATGCTTATAACTTTTGAACCATAATGGCTAGAATCACAAATCCTTTGTCCTCTTATTCCTTGGCTCATGCCGATTCGATTGCACCCTATGACGTCATTTTCCGTCACGACAATTTGTCCGCCATTTGTAATTATCCAAAAAAGCTACTTTTTCGAACTCCTCCTAGGCCGTTGTTCCGATTCTCACCAAAATTGAACCAGATCATCTCCAGACCGTGCTGACAAAAAGTTATGGAATTCATAAAAACGCTGCAAGTCGTTCTCGAATGCCACGCAAATACATTTTACGTAGAGCTTGTGAAAACAGACATAAGGCTGTATCTCCGCGACGCTTTATCAGATTCAGACCAAACTTGGTCCATGTCATCACAAGCATGACCTGAGGCTACATGCTGCGTTTCGGAGCAGCGCCACCTACTGGTCCAGAGATACGAAAAAGTGCTATTTTTGCTCATAACTACGGAACTCTTTGTCCAAAAATCATAAAACTGGTCTCGTTAGATTCAGGGCGCCATGCCGAGTCGACTGATATCCAATTTTCCCAGATCGGCCATTTTGTCTGTCGGCCATTTTGAATTATGTGCTAAAATGCTGTATTTTCTGAACGCATGAACGAATTGTTACGAAACTCGGTATGGGTCATCAGTACGATGCCCTGAAGGAGCCTGAGAAGTTTCGAAACAGCACCACCTAGTGGTGAATTTTTTTATTCAAATGCTTATAACTCTGGCTGTGGTTGACTTATTTTCACGGGAGTAATCTTTTTGAGTTCCTGAATCGTTGCCGAGTCCAACGATGCCAAACATGCTGGGTTTCGTCTTACGGTTTGTGTAGCGTTGCGATTTAGCGCGAAAAAAACATTTGGCTATATCTTCGAAAACCGCTTGTCCGATCGAGACGAAACCACCGTCAGAAGTTTGGAAACATAGGTCGATAGCTATACGCCAATGCCCAAATGTCAAAATATTGATAGTAAGGGGTAGTAAAATCCAATCAAAGTCACGTGTCAGTCATTTTTTATGTGTTTATTCACATAAATGTATATAACTCCAAAACTAAAATGAGATATTTTCACCAAATTTTACACACACTTGTATGGGCTCACTATGAGGTCACATAAAAAAAATGGTGGGATTGAGCCTATTGGTGGCGCTATAATAGAACGTAACATGCTATTCTTAACGAATGCATTGGTGCAACATTACAAAACTCAGCATGTGCCATCAGCACCATGCCCTGAAGGTACTCAACACATTTCGAGACAGCGCCACCTTTTGGTCAAAAGTTATAACATAATTTCTAAAACTTTTGAATAAATCTGCATATTTTAATGCCACTGGTCTTAAGGTTTGTCATTGTCATTCGATTTAGTAACTACGCCACCTATTGGTCGAAAGTGATAATTCATTAAATCATATTTTTAGTTAGTGTGATTTTTAAAGCCATTTTGCCTAAATTCATCTGACAATGTCTTAAATTGCTCCTTACTGCAGTTGGTCTGACACATGTTGGCATGTCTTGTCGTCTTCTTTGCGCTTGGCCCCGGTTATTGCTGCTTGCAGCTATATTTATTATTATTCTGCTTCTTCTTCCGACTGGGCGTCTATGGCAGCCCATAGAACCGTTTGCGGGAAAGTTATGAAATTTGGTACACTGATAGAGGACAGTCTGAAAAGTCACCAGAGCAAATTTGGAGTCTCCAACTCAATCCCTCTAGCCCACCAACTGTCCAAAGATTTACTCATGTTTATGCTTATAACTTTTGAACCATAATGGCTAGAATCACAAATCCTTTGTCCTCTTATTCCTTGGCTCATGCCGATTCGATTGCACCCTATGACGTCATTTTCCGTCACGACAATTTGTCCGCCATTTGTAATTATCCAAAAAAGCTACTTTTTCGAACTCCTCCTAGGCCGTTGTTCCGATTCTCACCAAAATTGAACCAGATCATCTCCAGACCGTGCTGACAAAAAGTTATGGAATTCATAAAAACGCTGCAAGTCGTTCTCGAATGCCACGCAAATTACATTTTACGTAGAGCTTGTGAAAACAGACATAAGGCTGTATCTCCGCGACGCTTTATCAGATTCAGACCAAACTTGGTCCATGTCATCACAAGCATGACCTGAGGCTACATGCTGCGTTTCGGAGCAGCGCCACCTACTGGTCCAGAGATACGAAAAAGTGCTATTTTTGCTCATAACTACGGAACTCTTTGTCCAAAAATCATAAAACTGGTCTCGTTAGATTCAGGGCGCCATGCCGAGTCGACTGATATCCAATTTTCCCAGATCGGCCATTTTGTCTGTCGGCCATTTTGAATTATGTGCTAAAATGCTGTATTTTCTGAACGCATGAACGAATTGTTACGAAACTCGGTATGGGTCATCAGTACGATGCCCTGAAGGAGCCTGAGAAGTTTCGAAACAGCACCACCTAGTGGTGAATTTTTTTATTCAAATGCTTATAACTCTGGCTGTGGTTGACTTATTTTCACGGGAGTAATCTTTTTGAGTTCCTGAATCGTTGCCGAGTCCAACGATGCCAAACATGCTGGGTTTCGTCTTACGGTTTGTGTAGCGTTGCGATTTAGCGCGAAAAAAACATTTGGCTATATCTTCGAAACCGCTTGTCCGATCGAGACGAAACCACCGTCAGAAGTTTGGAAACATAGGTCGATAGCTATACGCCAATGCCCAAATGTCAAAATATTGATAGTAAGGGGTAGTAAAATCCAATCAAAGTCACGTGTCAGTCATTTTTTATGTGTTTATTCACATAAATGTATATAACTCCAAAACTAAATGAGATATTTTCACCAAATTTTACACACACTTGTATGGGCTCACTATGAGGTCACATAAAAAAAATGGTGGGATTGAGCCTATTGGTGGCGCTATAATAGAACGTAACATGCTATTCTTAACGAATGCATTGGTGCAACATTACAAAACTCAGCATGTGCCATCAGCACCATGCCCTGAAGGTACTCAACACATTTCGAGACAGCGCCACCTTTTGGTCAAAAGTTATAACATAATTTCTAAAAACTTTTGAATAAATCTGCATATTTTAATGCCACTGGTCTTAAGGTTTGTCATTGTCATTCGATTTAGTAACTACGCCACCTATTGGTCGAAAGTGATAATTCATTAAATCATATTTTTAGTTAGTGTGATTTTTAAAGCCATTTTGCCTAAATTCATCTGACAATGTCTTAAATTGCTCCTTACTGCAGTTGGTCTGACACATGTTGGCATGTCTTGTCGTCTTCTTTGCGCTTGGCCCCGGTTATTGCTGCTTGCAGCTATATTTATATTATTCGTTTTCTTCCGACTTGGCGTCTATGGCAGCCCATAGAACCGTTTGCGGGAAAGTTATGAAATTTGGTACACTGATAGAGGACAGTCTGAAAAGTCACCAGAGCAAATTTGGAGTCTCCAACTCAATCCCTCTAGCACCACCAACTGTCCAAAGATTTACTCATGTTTATGCTTATAACTTTTGAACCATAATGGCTAGAATCACAAATCCTTTGTCCTCTTATTCCTTGGCTCATGCCGATTCGATTGCACCCTATGACGTCATTTTCCGTCACGACAATTTGTCCGCCATTTGTAATTATCCAAAAAGCTACTTTTTCGAACTCCTCCTAGGCCGTTGTTCCGATTCTCACCAAAATTGAACCAGATCATCTCCAGACCGTGCTGACAAAAAGTTATGGAATTCATAAAAACGCTGCAAGTCGTTCTCGAATGCCACGCAAATACATTTTACGTAGAGCTTGTGAAAACAGACATAAGGCTGTATCTCCGCGACGCTTTATCAGATTCAGACCAAACTTGGTCCATGTCATCACAAGCATGACCTGAGGCTACATGCTGCGTTTCGGAGCAGCGCCACCTACTGGTCCAGAGATACGAAAAGTGCTATTTTTGCTCATAAAATACGGAACTCTTTGTCCAAAAATCATAAAACTGGTCTCGTTAGATTCAGGGCGCCATGCCGAGTCGACTGATATCCAATTTTCCCAGATCGGCCATTTTGTCTGTCGGCCATTTTGAATTATGTGCTAAAATGCTGTATTTTCTGAACGCATGAACGAATTGTTACGAAACTCGGTATGGGTCATCAGTACGATGCCCTGAAGGAGCCTGAGAAGTTTCGAAACAGCACCACCTAGTGGTGAATTTTTTTATTCAAATGCTTATAACTCTGGCTGTGGTTGACTTATTTTCACGGGAGTAATCTTTTTGAGTTCCTGAATCGTTGCCGAGTCCAACGATGCCAAACATGCTGGGTTTCGTCTTACGGTTTGTGTAGCGTTGCGATTTAGCGCGAAAAAAACATTTGGCTATATCTTCGAAACCGCTTGTCCGATCGAGACGAAACCCACCGTCAGAAGTTTGGAAACATAGGTCGATAGCTATACGCCAATGCCCAAATGTCAAAATATTGATAGTAAGGGGTAGTAAAATCCAATCAAAGTCACGTGTCAGTCATTTTTTATGTGTTTATTCACATAAATGTATATAACTCCAAAACTAAATGAGATATTTTCACCAAATTTTACACACACTTGTATGGGCTCACTATGAGGTCACATAAAAAAAAAAGGTGGGATTGAGCCTATTGGTGGCGCTATAATAGAACGTAACATGCTATTCTTAACGAATGCATTGGTGCAACATTACAAAACTCAGCATGTGCCATCAGCACCATGCCCTGAAGGTACTCAACACATTTCGAGACAGCGCCACCTTTTGGTCAAAAGTTATAACATAATTTCTAAAAACTTTTGAATAAATCTGCATATTTTAATGCCACTGGTCTTAAGGTTTGTCATTGTCATTCGATTTAGTAACTACGCCACCTATTGGTCGAAAGTGATAATTCATTAAATCATATTTTTAGTTAGTGTGATTTTTAAAGCCATTTTGCCTAAATTCATCTGACAATGTCTTAAATTGCTCCTTACTGCAGTTGGTCTGACACATGTTGGCATGTCTTGTCGTCTTCTTTGCGCTTGGCCCCGGTTATTGCTGCTTGCAGCTATATTTATTCTTCCGTTTCTTCCGACTTGGCGTCTATGGCAGCCCATAGAACCGTTTGCGGGAAAGTTATGAAATTTGGTACACTGATAGAGGACAGTCTGAAAAGTCACCAGAGCAAATTTGGAGTCTCCAACTCAATCCCTCTAGCGCCACCAACTGTCCAAAGATTTACTCATGTTTATGCTTATAACTTTTGAACCATAATGGCTAGAATCACAAATCCTTTGTCCTCTTATTCCTTGGCTCATGCCAATTCGATTGCACCCTATGACGTCATTTTCCGTCACGACAATTTGTCCGCCATTTGTAATTATCCGAAAAAGCTACTTTTTCGAACTCCTCCTAGGCCGTTGTTCCGATTCTCACCAAAATTGAACCAGATCATCTCCAGACCGTGCTGACAAAAAGTTATGGAATTCATAAAAACGCTGCATGTTGTTCTCGAATACCACGCAAATTAATTTTAAGTAGCGCTTGCGAAAACAGACATAAGGCTGTATCTCCGCAACGCTTTATCGTATTCAAACCAAACTTGGTACATGTCATTACAAGCATGACCTGAGGCTACATGCTGCGTTTCGGCGCAGCGCCACCTACTGGTCCAGAGATACGAAAAATTGCTATTTTTGCTCATAACTACTGAACAGTTTGTCCAAAAATAATAAAGTTGGTCTTGTTAGATTCAGGGCGTCATGCTGAGTCGACAGATATCCAATTTTCCCAGATCGGCCATTTTGGCTGTCGGCCATTTTGAATTATGTGCTAAAATGCTGTATTTTTATGAACGCATGAACGAATTGTTACGAAACTCGGTATGGGTCATCAGTACGATACCCTGAAGGAGCCTGAGAAGTTTCGAAACAGCGCCACCTAGTGGCAAAATTGATTTTTCAAATGCTGATAACTCTGGTTGTGTTTGACGTATTTTCACGGGAGTCATCTCGTTGGGATCCTGAATCCTTGCCGAGTCCACAGATACCAAATATGCTTAGGTTTTTTTTACGGTTTGTGTAGCGTTGTGATTTAGCGCTTAAAAAACATTTGCCGATATCTTCGAAACCGCTTGTCCGATCGAGACGAAACCACCGCCAGAAGTTTGGAAACATAGGTCGATAGGCTATATGCTAATGCCCAAATGCGAAAATATTGATAGTAAGGGGTAGTAAAATCCAATCAAAGTCACGTGTCAGTCATTTTTTATGTGTTTATTCACATAAATGTATATAACTCCAAAACTAAATGAGATATTTTCACCAAATTTTACACACACATGTATGGGCTCACTTTGAGGTCACATAAAAAAAATGGTGGGATTGAGCCTCTTGGTGGCGCTATAATAGAACGTAACATGCTATTCTTAATGAATGCATTGGTGTAACATTACAAAACTCAGCATGTGCCATCAGCACCATGCCCTGAAGGTACTCAAAACATTTCGAGACAGCGCCACCTTTTGGTCAAAAGTTATAACATAATTTCTAAAAACTTTTGAATAAATCTGCGTATTTTAATGCCACTGGTCTTAAGGTTTGTCATTGTCACCAGACTCTGACCACATCACATCGTTTTTGTAACTACGCCACCTATTGGTCAAAAGTGATAATCCATTAAATCACATTTTTAGTTAATTAGTGTGATTTTTAAGCCATTTTGCCTAAATTAATCTTTAAATGTCTTAAATTGCTCCTTGCTGCAGTTGGTCTGACACATGTTGACATGTCTTGTCGTCTTCTTTGCGCTTGGCCCCGGTTATTGCTGCTTGCAGCTATATTTAGGGGCCAAGCACCGAAGGTGCGGTGGCACCTATTGTATCTGTTCCGGTTCTTATTATTCTTCCGTTTCTTCCGACTGGGCGTCTATGGCAGCCCATAGAACCGTTTGCGGGAAAGTTATGAAATTTGGTACACTGATAGAGGACAGTCTGAAAAGTCACCAGAGCAAATTTGGAGTCTCCAACTCAATCCCTCTAGCGCCACCAACTGTCCAAAGATTTACTCATGTTTATGCTTATAACTTTTGAACCATAATGGCTAGAATCACAAATCCTTTGTCCTCTTATTCCTTGGCTCATGCCGATTCGATTGCACCCTATGACGTCATTTTCCGTCACGACAATTTGTCCGCCATTTGTAATTATCCGAAAAAGCTACTTTTTCGAACTCCTCCTAGGCCGTTGTTCCGATTCTCACCAAAATTGAACCAGATCATCTCCAGACCGTGCTGACAAAAAGTTATGGAATTCATAAAAACGCTGCATGTTGTTCTCGAATACCACGCAAATTAATTTTAAGTAGCGCTTGCGAAAACAGACATAAGGCTGTATCTCCGCAACGCTTTATCGTATTCAAACCAAACTTGGTACATGTCATTACAAGCATGACCTGAGGCTACATGCTGCGTTTCGGCGCAGCGCCACCTACTGGTCCAGAGATACGAAAAATTGCTATTTTTGCTCATAACTACTGAACAGTTTGTCCAAAAATAATAAAGTTGGTCTTGTTAGATTCAGGGCGTCATGCCGAGTCGACAGATATCCAATTTTCCCAGATCGGCCATTTTGGCTGTCGGCCATTTTGAATTATGTGCTAAAATGCTGTATTTTATGAACGCATGAACGAATTGTTACGAAACTCGGTATGGGTCATCAGTACGATACCCTGAAGGAGCCTGAGAAGTTTCGAAACAGCGCCACCTAGTGGCAAAATTGATTTTTCAAATGCTGATAACTCTGGTTGTGTTTGACGTATTTTCACGGGAGTCATCTCGTTGGGATCCTGAATCCTTGCCGAGTCCACAGATACCAAATATGCTTAGGTTTTTTTTACGGTTTGTGTAGCGTTGTGATTTAGCGCTTAAAAAACATTTGCCGATATCTTCGAAACCGCTTGTCCGATCGAGACGAAACCACCGCCAGAAGTTTGGAAACATAGGTCGATAGGCTATACGCTAATGCCCAAATGCGAAAATATTGATAGTAAGGGGTAGTAAAATCCAATCAAAGTCACGTGTCAGTCATTTTTTATGTGTTTATTCACATAAATGTATATAACTCCAAAACTAAATGAGATATTTTCACCAAATTTTACACACACATGTATGGGCTCACTTTGAGGTCACATAAAAAAAAATGGTGGGATTGAGCCTCTTGGTGGCGCTATAATAGAACGTAACATGCTATTCTTAACGAATGCATTGGTGTAACATTACAAAACTCAGCATGTGCCATCAGCACCATGCCCTGAAGGTACTCAAAACATTTCGAGACAGAGCCACCTTTTGGTCAAAAGTTATAACATAATTTCTAAAAACTTTTGAATAAATCTGCGTATTTTAATGCCACTGGTCTTAAGGTTTGTCATTGTCACCAGACTCTGACCACATCACATCGTTTTTGTAACTACGCCACCTATTGGTCAAAAGTGATAATCCATTAAATCACATTTTTAGTTAATTAGTGTGATTTTTAAGCCATTTTGCCTAAATTAATCTTTAAATGTCTTAAATTGCTCCTTGCTGCAGTTGGTCTGACACATGTTGACATGTCTTGTCATCTTCTTTGCGCTTGGCCCCGGTTATTGCTGCTTGCAGCTATATTTATTATTATTATTATTCTGCTTCTTCTTCTTCCGACTGGGCGTCTATGGCAGCCCATAGAACCGTTTGCGGGAAAGTTGTTTTGGTTTGACATTCTGATAGAGGACAGTCCCAACATTAAGTACACCAATTTTGGTGTCTCTAAGTCATTCCCTCTAGCGCCACCACCTGTCCAAAGTTTTACTTTTATTATGCTAATAACTTTTGAACCGTAAGGCCTATCATCAAAATTCTTTTTTCCCCTTGTTCCTGAGCTCATGCCGATTCGATTTCACCCTATGACGTCATTTTCCGTCGTAATAATTTGGCCGCCATCTTGAATATTCAGAAAAACCTACTTTTTCGAACTCCTCCTAGGCCGATGCTCCGATTTTCACCAAAATTGCACCAGATCATCTTCAGACAGTGGGGACAAAAAGTTATGGAATTCAAGTTGATTCGCTTAAAAGTTTTTGAATGACGTGCAAAATAATTTTACGTAGAGCTTGCAAAAACAAACTTAAGGCTGTATCTCCGCAACGCTTTATCGTATTCAGACCAAACTTGGTACAAGTCATCACAAGCATGACCTGAGGCAACATGCAGCGTTTCGGCGCAGCGCCACCTACTGGTCCGGATATATGAAAAATGGTTATTTTTGCTCATAACTCCTGAACGGTTTGTTCAAAAATCATAAAAGTGGCCTCGTTAGATTCAGGGCGTCATACCGAGTCGACTGATATCCAATTTTCTCAGATCGGCCATTTTGTCTGTCGGCCATTTTGAATTATGTGCTAAAATGCTGTATTTTCTGAACGCATGAATGAATTGTTACGAAACTCGGTATGGGTCATCAGTACGATGCCCTGAAAGAGCCTGAGAAGTTTCGAAACAGCGCCACCTAGTGGTGAACTTTTTTTTTTCAAATGCTTATAACTTTGGGTGTGGTCGACTTATTTTCACGAGAGTCATCTTTTTGAGCTCCTGAATCGTTGCCGAGTCCAACGATACCAAACATGCTGGGTTTCGTCTTACGGTTTGTGTAGCGTTGCGATTTAGCGCGAAAAAAACATTTGGCTATATCTTCGAAACCGCTTGTCCGATCGAGACGAAACCACCGCCAGAAGTTTGGAAACATAGGTCGATAGGCTATATGCTAATGCCCAAATGCGAAAATATTGATAGTAAGGGGTAGTAAAATTCAAACAAAGTCACGTGTCAGTCATTTTTTACGTGTTTTTTCATATAAATGTCTATAACTCTGAAGTGAATTGAGATATTTTCACCAAAATTGACACACATACGTATGGGCTCACTCTGAGGACACATAAAAAAAATTGTGGGACTGAGCCTCTTGGTGGCGCTATAATAGAACAAAACATGAAATTCCCATTGACTTCAATAGAGTTTTGTGAAATAAAATGCTATACTAAACAAATGCATTGATGTAATATTAAGAAACTCAGAATGTGCCAACAACACCATCCCTGAAGGTACTAAAAATATTTCGAAACAGCGCCACCTTGTGGTCAAAAGTTATAATAAAATTTCCAAAAAGGCTAATAACTTTTGAATAAATCTGCCTGTTGAAATGCCACTGGTCTTAATAGATTCCTTGGGTCAAGCTGAGAACATAGATACCAGGTTTCCCTTATTTGGCCGAACTTCCTGTCCGCCATCTTGATTTTCAGTCAAAACCTACTTTTTCGAACTTCTCCTAGACCGTTTGTCCGATTTTCACCAAAATCGAATCGTATCATCTCCAGACCGTGCCGACTAAAAGTTATGGATTTCGTGTGTCGATAGATGAAACCGTTTTCGTATAGCGCAGCAGCAAAGTTAAGGCATGCTGCCAAAATGACTATTAAGTGTTTAACATTGCAATGCCTTGACATTTTGACACCAAACTTTGTATGTGTCATTGTCACCTCACCCTGACCACATCACATCAATTTGCTAACTGCGCCACCTATTGGTCGAAAGTGATACTCCATTAAATCATATTTTTATTTAGAGTTTCTATGATTTTTCAGCCATTTCGCCTACAATTGTCTTTAAATGTCTTTAATTGCTCATTGTTGCAGTTGGTCTGACACTTTCAGCAATGTTGGCATGTCTTGTCGTCTTATGCTGCTTGGCCCCGATAATGGCTGCTTGCAGCTATATTTAGGGGCCAAGCACCGAAGGTGCGGAGGCACCTATTGTATCTGTTCCCGTTCTTATTATTAGGGGCCAAGCACCGAAGGTGCGGTGGCACCTATTGTATCTGTTCCGGTTCTTATTATTCTTCTTCTTCCGACTGGGCGTCTATGGCAGCCCATAGAACCGTTTGCGGGAAAGTTATGAAATTTGGTACACTGATAGAGGACAGTCTGAAAAGTCACCAGAGCAAATTTGGAGTCTCCAACTCAATCCCTCTAGCGCCACCAACTGTCCAAAGATTTACTCATGTTTATGCTTATAACTTTTGAACCATAATGGCTAGAATCACAAATCCTTTGTCCTCTTATTCCTTGGCTCATGCCGATTCGATTGCACCCTATGACGTCATTTTCCGTCACGACAATTTGTCCGCCATTTGTAATTATCCGAAAAAGCTACTTTTTCGAACTCCTCCTAGGCCGTTGTTCCGATTCTCACCAAAATTGAACCAGATCATCTCCAGACCGTGCTGACAAAAAGTTATGGAATTCATAAAAACGCTGCAAGTTGTTCTCGAATACCACGCAAATTAATTTTAAGTAGCGCTTGCAAAAATAGACATAAGGCTGTATCTCCGCAACGCTTTATCGTATTCAAACCAAACTTGGTACATGTCATTACAAGCATGACCTGAGGCTACATGCTGCGTTTCGGCGCAGCGCCACCTATGGTCCAGAGATACGAAAAATTGCTATTTTTGCTCATAATACTGAACAGTTTGTCCAAAAATAATAAAGTTGGTCTTGTTAGATTCAGGGCGTCATGCCGAGTCGACAGATATCCAATTTTCCAGATCGGCCATTTTGGCTGTCGGCCATTTTGAATTATGTGCTAAAATGCTGTATTTTATGAACGCATGAACGAATTGTTACGAAACTCGGTATGGGTCATCAGTACAATACCCTGAAGGAGCCTGAGAAGTTTCGAAACAGCGCCACCTAGTGGCAAAATTGATTTTTCAAATGCTGATAACTCTGGTTGTGTTTGACGTATTTTCACGGGAGTCATCTCGTTGGGATCCTGAATCCTTGCCGAGTCCACAGATACCAAATATGCTTAGGTTTTGTTTACGGTTTGTGTAGCGTTGTGATTTAGCGCTTAAAAAACATTTGCCGATATCTTCGAAACCGCTTGTCCGATCGAGACGAAACCACCGCCAGAAGTTTGGAAACATAGGTCGATAGGCTATATGCTAATGCCCAAATGCGAAAATATTGATAGTAAGGGGTAGTAAAATCCAATCAAAGTCACGTGTCAGTCATTTTTTATGTGTTTATTCACATAAATGTATATAACTCCAAAACTAAATGAGATATTTTCACCAAATTTTACACACACATGTATGGGCTCACTTTGAGGTCACATAAAAAAAATGGTGGGATTGAGCCTCTTGGTGGCGCTATAATAGAACGTAACATGCTATTCTTAACGAATGCATTGGTTGTAACATTACAAAACTCAGCATGTGCCATCAGCACCATGCCTGAAGGTACTCAAAACATTTCGAGACAGCGTCACCTTTTGGTCAAAAGTTATAACATAATTTCTAAAAACTTTTGAATAAATCTGCGTATTTTAATGCCATGGTCTTAAGGTTTGTCATGGTCTAGGTCTGACCACATCACATCGTTTTTGTAACTACGCCACCTATTGGTCAAAAGTGATAATCCATTAAATCACATTTTTTGTTAATTAGTGTGATTTTTAAGCCATTTTGCCTAAATTAATCTTTAAATGTCTTAAATTGCTCCTTGCTGCAGTTGGTCTGACACATGTTGACATGTCTTGTCGTCTTCTTTGCGCTTGGCCCCGGTTTATTGCTGCTTGCAGCTATATTTAGGGGCCAAGCACCGAAGGTGCGGTGGCACCTATTGTATCTGTTCCGGTTCTTATTATTCTTCCGTTTCTTCCGACTGGGCGTCTATGGCAGCCCATAGAACCGTTTGCGGGAAAGTTATGAAATTTGGTACACTGATAGAGGACAGTCTGAAAAGTCACCAGAGCAAATTTGGAGTCTCCAACTCAATCCCTCTAGCGCCCACCAACTGTCCAAAGATTTACTCATGTTTATGCTTATAACTTTTGAACCATAATGGCTAGAATCACAAATCCTTTGTCCTCTTATTCCTTGGCTCATGCCGATTCGATTGCACCCTATGACGTCATTTTCCGTCACGACAATTTGTCCGCCATTTGTAATTATCCGAAAAAGCTACTTTTTCGAACTCCTCCTAGGCCGTTGTTCCGATTCTCACCAAAATTGAACCAGATCATCTCCAGACCGTGCTGACAAAAAGTTATGGAATTCATAAAAACGCTGCATGTTGTTCTCGAATACCACGCAAATTAATTTTAAGTAGCGCTTGCGAAAACAGACATAAGGCTGTATCTCCGCAACGCTTTATCGTATTCAAACCAAACTTGGTACATGTCATTACAAGCATGACCTGAGGCTACATGCTGCGTTTCGGCGCAGCGCCACCTACTGGTCCAGAGATACGAAAAATTGCTATTTTTGCTCATAACTACTGAACAGTTTGTCCAAAAATAATAAAGTTGGTCTTGTTAGATTCAGGGCGTCATGCCGAGTCGACAGATATCCAATTTTCCCAGATCGGCCATTTTGGCTGTCGGCCATTTTGAATTATGTGCTAAAATGCTGTATTTTATGAACGCATGAACGAATTGTTACGAAACTCGGTATGGGTCATCAGTACGATACCCTGAAGGAGCCTGAGAAGTTTCGAAACAGCGCCACCTAGTGGCAAAATTGATTTTTCAAATGCTGATA